>JAOTQR010079607.1:0-10450 GCA_025774065.1 Solanum ossicruentum
ACACAAATTAAAAATGCTAGATTATAAAAAAAGAATCATCTGGATAATTCAATTAATTAAATAGAGCTAAAAATATATATATATATATATATATATATATATATATATGTATATATATATACACATATTCTTGTATCTACGAAGAGACGGTGAGGAGCTTGAGCTGACTCATGATCATGCTTCCTCGGCTGCCTCTTCTTTTGCCACGTATAAGCTGCTCAAGCAAGTAGCTGCTTGACATGCCTGCCTGAGTAGCTTGAGAGTACATCGGTAATTGATTTTGAATGGGTTTTTCGTTGTAATTAGACCAAGAAGTTCATGTATATTGCTAAATAAATTTTTTATGTGCTCTCAAAATTTTATGTGCGCAACATAAATTAGTTTTCTATAGGTCTCAATAACAGCTCAAAATATTAAATCGAGACTAAACGTGAATTTATATTGGGCCCGTGCTAGCACAACATGCCTACTTGAGTAGCTTGAGAGTACATCGGTAATTGATTTTGAATGGGTTTTCCGTTGTAATTAGACCAAGAAGTTCATGTATATTGCTAAATAAATTTTTGATGTGCTCGCAAAATTTTATGTGCGCAACATAAATTAGTTTTCTATAGGTCTCAATAACAGCTTAAAATATTAAATTGAGACTATAAGTGAATTTATATTGGGCCCGTGCCAGCACAACATGCCTACTTGAGTAGCTTGAGAGTACATCGGTAATTTTAAATAGTCCTTCCATTATAATTGAATCAAGAAGTTCATGAATATTGCTAAATAAATTTGCAACATTCTCTCAAAATTTTAAGTATGCAACATAAATTAGCTTTCTATACATCTCAATAATGAATAGCTTAAAATATTAAATCAAGACTAAAAGTGAATTTATGTTGGTCTCGCGCAAGTATGGGTTATCGTAACTAGTATAATATATATGCAGCAGCAGCTATGCCAATTCAAACTTAAAAATTATGCTGCAACGTAGCAGCATTCAAAGAAGCAACGACGGTTGGGCATTGTTTCACGTGCTACAATATGGATACGAGCAGAAATCTTTCATTTTTTTTAAAGATTTTGTTTCCAATTTGATTTGAACTCAATAATTTTACTGGATTTTTGTTTCTATATAAATACTTTACAAAATTAAGTTTTAGATAAATTTTGACCTATAAAGAGATAGGAACAATCGTGAAGACCAGATAATTTTGATTTTATCTTTTCTTCTCCTTTATTATTTCTTTATGTCTATATAGAGTTAAACTTTTCGTTCTAGGATCTTGATAACTAATTCGATGATAGTTTAGTTATTCCTGATTTGACATATAATTTGTTTATCAAATTAGTTGTTCTAATATTCTCGTGCTTACTATTTTAATACTTGATTGTCATTAGAATAAATATATTGTTCGTTCTTGAACCTCGAGAGAGGAATAGAGGAATAGAATGTGAAATTTGATTTGAACTCAATAGTTTTATTTGAGAATTTTTTTCTATATAAATATTTTATAAAATTATGTTTTACATAAATTTTGACCTATAAAGAGATAGGAACCATCGTGAAGACCAGTAATTTTGATTTTATCTTTTCTTCTCCTTTATTATTTCTTTATGTCTACATGGAGTTAAACTTTTCGTTCTACGATAATGATAACTAATTCGATGATAGTTTAGTTATTATTGATTTGACATATAATTTGTTTATCACATTAGTTGTTCTAATATTCTCATTCTTACTATTTTAATACTTGATTGTTACTAGAATAAATATATTGTCCGTTCTTGAACCTCGAGAGAGGAATAGAGGAATAGAATGTGAAATACGATGAGTGTGTTTTTTTTCTTGGATAAAAAAACTAGAATTGATTTGGGTGTAGGACAGAGATATAACTAGAAATATGTTTCATTCAAATACGAGAAGATACTGTAATGCTCAATAATTTGTCAAATCTATCCCCGCTCAATGATGTTGTTCGATTTTCAATTGTGATAGATGCTTAGATGTCAAGAGATCAGATCATATTTTTAATCTCGTGAAATAATAACTAGACAATCAAATAAGTTGATGAGATTGGTACTAACATGATAATTAGTTAGACTGTAACCCTAGATCGATCCAGTCATTGATTGTGTATAAATGATCTCTTTTCTTGATTTATTGATCACTAGGTAATTAACCTATGTTTCGCGCGGTCATAAGTAATCTAATTGAGTTTATACATCTTCATATTAAAAGTAATAAAATACTCTAAAATTATTAAGTTCTTTCAATATAGAAAATTTAGCATTATAAATTTATCTTAAAAACTTTTATTAATGTAGTATTGCTAAACGAAACAACCCCAAAAAAGCCCGAAATGATGCCTCAGAAATGCTCATAATCGTAATTTCTATATATCCCAGAATCCGTGCGTGATATCGAAAATTCGACTTCATATTTTTGATCAGGGGGCAAAATCGAGTAGAAAGTGGGTATAACCTCGATTATAGAGAAACCATGGCGAAATTTCATTTTTCAAAATTTACGAAAAACAGAAAGGATCTGTGCCCCTGGCGCGACGCGGCCAGGGCGTGGACCAGTGTTATCTTGCTGCCAGTTTTCTTGTTTCGTTCCAAGGCCTTGAGGTCTTGGGCCTAAGCCCTCCTATACGTAAAAACACCTATACTTAGTCATTTTTCAACCCCATACCATTCAAACATTCCCCAAAATCCTCTCTAACATTTAACCAAATATTTTCATCCAAAATCAAGTGTCCCAAACTCATTTCGGGTCTCAAGAATTCCATTCAAGGTTCAAGTTCTCATTCAAATCTTCATCAAGGAAATCTCCAAAGTTGAGGTCTATGGGTTTCAACAATTGGGTCCATTCACCCATGGTGCTCAATCTCCCTTTTTATGAAAATTGTATATTTTCAAGTTGTATTATCTATGGGTATCTTCTATTATGCATTTTGAATATAAATTATGTTGGGGTTTCATGAAATGTTGATTTATTATACATTACTATCTATTTCAAGCTTGTACTATGAATGAATTTTGTCTATTGAGATTATGCATGTTTTGAGCTATGAGACTATGATCTATTACGAGATTTGATGATGGATTTTAAAGGTATTTTACATGAGGTTTTTACTATGTGTTGGTGGGTTGATTAACCTTAGACTTTCTCACATGAACTGGCATTGCACATCTACCAAGTGTTGTATAAAATGTCTTGACAAGGATTCTTGATGTTGATGAAGGATTATTGTATGATTTTAATTGACAAACATGTTATGATACTTTATGGGTCCCGAAGCATGTATTAAACTCTTGAAAAGTTTCCATGATCTATAATAAGATTTTGAACCTTTATACTATGTTTTACTCTCATGAGAAATATGATGTCCTTCCGTGATTCTTTGATGTGATGGTTTGATGAGCTATTTTGTACTCCTACCTAAAAGATTATATCGTAAGGTAAGGATAATCTACGAAAAAAGTCATACCGTAAGGTAGAGTAACTCATATTTCCTACTTAAAAGATTATATTATAAGGTAGGGACCACCTACTGAAAAGGGGTATGGCGTAAGGTAGAACCTGTCTTACCGATAAGATTGTATCATAAGGTAAGTGCATCTCATATTCATACCGAAGAGATTATGTTGTAAGGTAAGGACACCTCTTAACTTCAACTGATGAGGCCATGCCGTGAGGTAGAATCAATCATGACTCTTACCGATAAGATTGTATTCTAAGGGCCATATTCTTACCGAAGAGATGATGTCGTAAGGTAAGGACACCAAAAACTTCTACGATGAGGCCATGTAGTAAGGTAGAATCAATCTTGACTCTTACCAATAAGATTGTATCGTAGGGTAAGTGCATCCCATGTTCTTACCAAAGAGATTATGTCATAAGGTAAGGACACCTCTTAACTTTTACCGATGAGGCCATGCCATAAGATAGAATCAATCATGACTCTTACCAATAAGATTGTATTGTAGGGTAAGTGCATCCCATATTCTTACCAAAGAGATTATGTCATAAGGTAAGGATACCTCTTAACTTTTACCGATGAGGCCATGCCATAAGATAGAATCAATCATGACTCTTATCGATAAGATTGTATCATAAGGTAAGCGCATCCCATATTCTTACAAAAGAGATTATATTATAAGGTAAGGACACCTCTTAACCTCTACTTATGAGGCCATGCCATAAGGTAGAATCAATCATGACTATTGTCGATAAGATTGTATCGTAAGGTAAGTGCATACCATATTCTTATCAAAGAGATTATGTCGTAAGGTAAGGACACCTCTTAACTTCTACACGCTGAGGCTATGCTATAAGGTAGAATCAATCATGACTATTGTCGATAAGATTGTATCGTAAGGTAAGTGCATACCATATTCTTATCAAAGAGATTATGTCATAAGGTAAGGACACCTCTTAACTTCTACCGCTGAGGTCATGTCGTCAGGTAGAATTAATCATGACTCTTGCCGATATGATTGTATCATAAGGTAAGCGTATCCCATATTCTTACTGAAGAGATTATGTCATAAAGTATGAACACCTCTTAACTTCTACCAATTAGGCCATGCTGTAAGGTAGAATCAATCATGACTCTTACAAATAAGATTGTATCGTAACATAAGTGCATCTCATATTCTTACCGAAGAGATTATGTCGTAAGGTAAAGATACCTCTTAACTTCTACTGATGAGGCCTTGCCGTAAAGTAGAATCAATCATGATTCTTACAGAAAGGATTGTATCATAATATAAAATAATCTCATACAATCTACCCAAAAGGCTATATCGTAAAGTAGGGATATTGGCAACACTCTTCGAAAAGGCTATACCGTAAGGTGAGTGGGTAACTACATAGCCATTCTTATGCATGCTTAGATAAGGTTTGAGCATATATTCACTATTGAGATTATATTCATTTATTATGATTAAGCATCTTGTTCTTATGGATTATGATTCTTGTTGCATTGCATCCCACATACTTAGTACATTCAACATTAATACATACTCTATGCCTATATGATATTACCATGTAGGGACCGAATCACCTTTTGATCATCCTTCTCGTGGCTAGTTTGGTGCTTTGAAGATAAGTTTTGGAGAATCCTCAAGTTCGGGGAGACTAGTTATGCTACCCTTACTACTTGTTGTCTCTTTATATTGAACATTTGATACTATGAGGGTGCACCCGAAAAGTGTCATGGCCCCCACCCAATCTATTCTAGAGGTATTGTTGAAATAATTGATGTACTTATGCTTTGAGCTTGACTCTTGAGTATTATATGATTATCAAAGATTTTGCTTAATCCCATCTTTTTACTGATTTATATCTCTTGTTGTTATTATTTTACTTCCTCGACCAAGGATGTGTGAATGATATGCTAAGAGGCTTGTTTAGGGTTCCTTCGGGTTCCTCATTCACCGCGTCACATTTAGACCCTAGGCTTGGATCGTGACAAACTTGGTATCAGAGCACTAGGTTGTTAATGGTCCTCGAAATACAACACACCGTGTCAAGTATATTCTTATTCATGGTTGTGATATGCGCCACAACAATGAATGGAAGGCTATGAAGCATTTTAGGAAATGTTTAGTTTATATCATGCCTTAGTTGTAAGGTAAGATTTTTTTCCTAACGAATGTTCTAAGCTTTGTGAGGCAAGGAGAAGATGAGGTGCCAAAATGTTGTTATCGATATGTTAATGATTTTTTATCTTGATGCACATGATTTGATGGGTTCAGGTACCGCTATTTCTTGTATTGTTCCTTTTTGGTTGCTAGTAAGCTTCATGTGTGTCCCGAGTTATGATGTGAACCTCTTAGGTGTCTAACCCATTGGTGAGTCTAGTGTTTCTAGAAAAGTCTATAGGGGTTGCCCCATCTCCTTATTGCATGAAGTTTTGTCTTGCAATTTTGTTGAACTTGGCATGGTGGGTTTGGAGGTCTTGGGGTGGTGTGGTTACGTATATATCATGCTTCCAATAAGTATACAAGCCATAAGGTTGTAACGTGATGGTTAATGATAGACGACCAATTTGAACAACTAAAAAGGGTTAGTCATTTTTCTAAGATTGATCTTCGATACGGTCTCTTTTTCCCAAGTGGAGTGAGGGAGGGTGATATCCCTAGATATCTTTTCAGACTTGGAGTGAGCATTTTGAGTCATGGTGGAGTTGTATGGTTGGCTACTGCATCGGCTATGTCTATAGGTCTCTTGAATAGGATCTTAAAACCCTACCTTGATATGTTGGTGTTGGCCTTTAGTTGGTAATATGTTGGTTCATTTCCGGAGGTGAGGAAGAGCTTGTGAATCATTTGAGGGTGATGTTGTGAATTTTGAGGAATAAGAGGTTGATTTCTAATTACGGAAAGTGGGAATCTTTGGGTAGCAAAAAAGTGGTTGGAGAAGTACACCGGTTGGCTAGATTGGGAATATGTGAGGTTGGGTAAGGTTGTGAATAGTAGTATAGTGGTTTTAGATGGTTTCAAATCTTCTTTAATTGAAGAGGACAAGTTAAAGTAAGACCCTGTTTCCACCTTGCTAGAGTCGAAGGTTTGGGTGGAAGATGGTGCAGTGGGGTTTGTTCCCAAGGGGGAGATAGTGTCCTTAGGTACCAAGGTAGGCTATGTGTGCTTGTATTGATGGTTGGATTTGCTTAAAGGTTTCGTCCATGAAGGCTATGGTCTGATTTGGCAAGAAGAAATTGAGCCTAAGGTTGGTGGGACCTTATTGAGCTTGAGGAGGATTGGCAAGGTTGCATATGAATTGGAGATGCCTATGGATAGGGATAGGGTTCGCCCGGTCTTTCATGTATCTATATTGAGGAGATGGGTTGGTGGCCCAAGTGTTATAGAACTCTATGAGGTTGTGGGTGTTGCAGAGGATGAGTTGACTTATAAGAAGGTCTGGTGCAAAAATTGAATGGATATGCATAAAGGTTGATTAATAAGGATGTAGTATTAGTCAAGGTCCTTTGGGAGAATCATCAAGTTGAAAGTGTCACTTGGGAAGCTGGAGTAGACACGAAGAAGCGATAAACATGCCTCTTTCATTTTACTCAAGCTTAAGATAGCAAAACTAAGCCCTCTCTATGATTTCAAGCCTTAGGTTTTAACCCTTATGTCATTTGCATGCATTCATGTTTATGTTGACAAATTATGGTGATTCTGATATTCATGCTAAGGTTTTTAAAAATGATGTTTAAGCGCATTTGTTGCATTCATGTCGGACAGAGATCTTCAAGATTACTTCTCTCACATATGTTTCTTTGACATACGGGATGAATGTTCCCAAGGAGAAGATATTGAAACAACCCTAAAAATGCCCGAAATGATGCCTCGAAAATGTCCATAATCGTAATTTACACATATCTCAAAATCCATGCGTGATATCGAAAATTCAACTTCATATCCATGATCAGGGGACAAAATTAGGTGAGAAATGGGTGTAACCCCGATTTTAGAGCAACCATGGCGAAATTTCATTTTCTGAAATTTATGAAAAATAGAGAGGATCGCGGACCAATGTTATTTTGCTGCCAATTTTCCTGTTTCGATCCAAGGCCTTGGAGTCTTGGGCCTAATCCCTCCTATGTGTAAAAATACCTATACTTATCTATTTTTCGACCCCATATCATTCAAGACATTCTCCTAAAATCCTCTAACACTTAACCAAATATTTCATCCAAAATCAAGTGTCCCAAACTCATTTCGGGTCTCAAGAATTCCATTCAAGCTTCAAGTTCTCATTCAAATCTTCATCAAAGAAATCTCTAAAGTTGAGGTATGTGGCTTTCAACTATTGTGTCCTTTTACCCATGGTGCCTGTCACCTTTTTATGAAAATTGCAATTTTTTTCAAGTTATATTATCTGTGGGTATTTTCTATTATGGATTATGAGTATATATTATGTTGGGGTTTTATGAAATGTTGATTTATTATACATTATTATCTATTTCAAGCTTGTACTATAAATAGGTTTTGTCTATTGAGACTATGAATGTTTTGAGCTGTAAGACTATGATCTATTATGAGATTTGATGATGGATTTTAAGTTATCTTACATGAGGGTTTTACTGCATGTTGGTGGGCTGATTTACCTTGGGTTTTCTCATATTATTTCACTCTTGAATTGCATGATTTTGAACTAGCATTGCACATGCACCAAGTGTTTGATAAAATGTCTTTACAAGGGTTCTTGATGTTGATAAAGGATTATTGTATGATTTTATTTGACAAGCATGTTATGATACTTTATGGGTCCCAAGGCATGTATTAAACTCTTGAAAAAGTTCATGATCTATAATAAGATATTGAAACCTTATACTATATTTTACTCTCATGACAAATGTGAAGTCCTTTCGTGATTCTTTGATGTGATGGTTTGATGAGCTATTTTGTACTCCTACCTAAAATATTATATGGCAAGGTAAGGATAATCTACCAAAAAGGCCATATCATAAGGTAGAGTAACTCATGGTTCCTACTTGAAAGATTATATTATATGGTAGGGACCACCTACCGAAAAGGGTATATAGTAAGGTAAGACCTCTCTTATCGATAAAATTGTATCGTAAGGTAAGTACATCCAATATTCTTATCGAAGAGATTATGTCGTAAGGTAAGTACACGTCTTAACTTCTACTGATGAGGCCATGCGTAAGGTAGAATTGATCATGACTCTTACCGATAAGATTGTATCGTAAGATAAATGCATCCCATATTCTTACCGAAGAGATTATGTCGCAAGGTAAGGACACCTCTTAACTTCTACCAATGAGGTCATGCCATAAGGTAGAATGAATCATGACTCTTACTGATAAGATTGTATCGTAAGATAAGTGTATGTCATATTCTTACCAAAGAGATTATGTCGTAAGGTAAGGACACCTCTTAACTTCTGCCGATGAGGTCCTGCCGTAAGGTAGAATCAATCATGACTCTTACTGATAAGTTCATATCGTACGGTAAGTGCATCTCATATTCTTACCCAAGAGATTATGTCGTAAGGCAGGGACACATATCTTAACTTTTATCTATGAGGTCATGCCATAAGGTAGAATCAATCATGACTCTTACCGAAAAGATTGTATCGTAAGGTAAGAGACATCTCGACAACCTACCAAAAGTCTATGTTGTAAAGTAGGGGTAATGGCAAGACTCTCCGAAAGGTTATATAGTAAGGTGAGTGGGTAACTACTTGGCCATTCTCATGCATGCTTGGGTAAGGTTTGAGCATATATTCCCTACTGAGATTATATTCATTGATTATTATTAATCATCTTGTTATTATGGCTTATGATTCTTGTTGCATTGCATCCCACATACTTAGTACATTCCAAGTACTAACACATTTCTATGCCTTCATGATATTACCATATAGGGACTGGAGGCACCTTTTGATCACCCTTCTTGTGGATAGTTCAGTGCTTTGAAGATAAGCTTTGGCGAGTCCTCAAGTTCGGGGACATTAGCTATGTTACTCTTACTACTTGTTATCTATTTATATTGAACATTTGATACTATGAGGATGAGTCCTGAAAGTGTCTTGGCTCCCGTCCAATCTATGCTAGAGGTGTTGCTGGAACAATTGATGTACTTATGCTTTGAGCTTGACTCTTGAGTATTTTATGATTATCAAAGATTTCCCTTAGTCTCTTTTTTCCCGATTTATATCTCTTGTTGTGATTATTTTGCTTCCGCGACCAAGAATGTGTGAATGATATGTTAATAGGCTTGTTTGAGGTTCCTTCAGGTTTCCCATTCGCCATGTCACATTTAGGCCGTAGGCTTGGGTCGTGACACTAAAGTCCTAGTTATATTCAATCATACTTTTGGATTATAACATTATTTCTCGATATATATAATTGTTTTTTCTATAGTACTTGTATACCCTAATTTGAATGTTAAATAACTATAATAATCCCAACTAAAAAATCAATTTAGTACATGGTTTATATTTTATATTATATTTATTATATTATATTATATTATATTGAAAGTTAATTTTTCACATTGAAAGATTGTGACTTTTCGAAAGGTTGTGACTTGTTCGACGGGTTAAAATTTTTATGAAGAGTTGTGACTTTTTTGAAGGATTATCACATTTTCGAATGATTTGACTTTTTCAAATGGTTTATACTATCTTAAAAGTATGAACTCCCAAACAAGAATATTAAATTATTATAATACCCCAACTTAAAAATCAATTTAGAATATTTTTTATATTGTCTATTATATTTATTTTATTATATTATATCATATTTAAAGTAGAAAAAAACTCAAGTATTGTGACTTTTTCAAGGAGCTGTGACTTTTGCAAAGAGTTGTGTATTTTTCGAAGGGGTTTGACTTTTTCGAAGAGTTGTGATGTTTTTCCTAAGAATTGTGACTTTTTTGAAGGGTAGTTGCTTTTCTAAAAAGGTTACTATAATACCCC
>JAOTQR010079608.1:0-10448 GCA_025774065.1 Solanum ossicruentum
TTAAAGATATTTCTAGAGCACATTTCTAGAAAATGGGCTCACATTCTAGAAAAATACATTCTAAATATTTTCTTAAATCCAAATTGTTATTACAAATCAAGTTTATTTTAATTTTATTTTTAACAGTTGTCAGACAATTCTGAAAGTTATTTCAAGAAATAATTTAGTCCACTTCTTAAGTCGTCGGGACAACTTCTTAAGTTGTCTGATGACTTTGCTTAGTTATGAGTCAATTGATTAGTTGTTGGGATAACTAATGCAATTATCCAACAACTTTTGTAGTTGTTAGAAGAAACAGTTAGACAATTTGAAAAGTTATTCCATCAAGTAATTTACTTAATTGAAAGACTTAAAAGTCATTTAATGTCATGCCTCGAGAGGGTACCTTTGGCGTGGCTAGCACGCGAAGATTGTTGCTGGCCTCCGAGCGAACCACTTAGCCTCATCGTCACATCATACTCAACAGCGGAAGAAATAACTTAAATAGATACAATATTATTAATGAAAAATCACTCACAGTTTCAAAAGAACAAGGTTTTAAATTATACAATACTTTTTAAGAAATCACTCCCTCAACGTCTATGAAGCCTCTAATCAACA
Source organism: Solanum ossicruentum (assembly GCA_025774065.1). NCBI lineage: Eukaryota > Viridiplantae > Streptophyta > Magnoliopsida > Solanales > Solanaceae > Solanum > Solanum ossicruentum. The sequence goes on from JAOTQR010079608.1 coordinate 601, forward strand.
ATCCAGACAGTGCCATGATAGGTCATAGACACCTCAAATGAAAAAAGTATTCAATAAAAGACAGTTAAAAGGGCTTCTCTAGAATGTAAGGAGAGCTCACCAACTCTAAGGTGTATGATTCGAATCTCATTGATGCGCGGACTGAAGTCCTCTATCTCCAGTATCCACATCCTAAAATGATGCAGCACCAAAGACTTTAGTACGTGGAATGTACGGTAAGTTCAATGGCTCAAATATAATAATAATACTAATAATATTGATAAGCTCAAGAATACTCACCTCGACTCCTCAACTCATGCTACAGTTTAGAACATTTCATACATTCAAATAATATATGTATATATATATTGAAAGTAAACTCAAGTTTGTAAATCTCATGTTCAATCAAAGTTGCTTAAGAGTTTCTCTTAACCGATATACCTCTCACCACCATAAGTTAGGTGATGTACAACGAATCGGCATCGTTGTCACGCCCATCCTATATGTTCCACGACATACGACGATCAATTCTCTCTTGGATCAGGATAAATGTCCACTTGTGGAACAAGTCACCAGAATAATGTTGTATGACTATCCTACACTAGCAACGTAGTTTTGTGGGTTTAAGTAAAAGTATATTCGCTCCCCGCTCGGTGCTCGATACTCCTCCCAAGACTTAAATATGCTCAAACAATTATGTAACTCAATCCTCAATACTCAATCAATCAATTCCTCTTCAACCTCATAGAGTTATCTCAATTTGTCTCAAAGATTCATCATTCATTCAATCACATACAAGTACTCAAATACAGTCAACTCAATAATTATGTAACTTATCATGCTCAACTTAATTCAAATGGTCATTTAGACTCTTTTAACCTTACTCATCATGTTATGTAAATAAGTTTATAATATAACATGTTTTCATGTTCAACGACTCAATTATTCTCAATTAGTTATATTAACCTCAACTTAACTTCATATAAACTCATTTCACATAGAACATAAATCTCAAGACATAATAAAATTTCAAATAGTAAAATCCTCATATAATAGAGAAGTAATACAATTTCAAGTCGTAAAATCCTCATATAATAGAGACGTAATACAATTTCAAGTAGTAAAATCCTCATATAATAGCAACAGAATAAATAAAAATTCTTCATCAACAACTTCTTTTAAATCTCTAACTCAAGTAAATAAAGTGACATGTAGGGTCTTTTGATTTAACTTTTATTCATCAAAATAAATTCATTACTCATCATAAATAATATTTTCATAATAACATACTTAAAAGTACACGAAAATAAACTCATTTATATAAAATATCTTACTATAAAAGATTTAGAAAATAGGAGCAACTTACAAGAATAAAATTGTCGATGCTCTACACAATAAAACACCTCCCTTCAACTAATAAACTCTCAAAATATTATCCAAGCTACTTTCCTCACCATTTTTCACTTGCTTTCTCTCCTCTATTTTTCTACTCTATGTTATTACTCGCCTCTGCATCTGTCAAAGAATGAAATATATGTACACATATATAGGCAAATATGCTCTCCAGCTACTTGTTGGAACATAGACAAAAGCAAATTGATGCTTTTGATTAAATAATCATAAAGTAGTGAGAAACTAATTGAAAATAGAGTAGTGGTAAACTTCTGCACATTATTAAAAACAAGTGGAGAGAAAAAAACTTTAGGGATAGTAATATTTAAAATGGACTATAGGAGCAGTAATAATTATAATAGTAAAAAAATTCTATCCTAACAATCTCCTTTTTAAAAAATCCTCCTTACACTATTCCAACTCAAGTAGACAAAATTTTGAGGTTGTTACATTATCTCTCCCTTGGGACCATTCTTCCTCAAATGAAGAGAACATAGGTTAAGGCAAAAATCTCTTCATGGACTCTAACAATTAATTACCTTTTAACTGATTCATTTAAACCAATCAAATAAGGAATGCATCAATTATAATAATCATATCACACTAACAAGTTACACAAATCCTCACTCGAACTCTAGAACTCTATCATATCTATGGATGAAAGAAAAACTCAATGAATAGGAATATAGAAGGAATTATTACCGTCAATTCACTCGTCATTCGTAGACTGGAATAAGTCGGGGTATCTGACCTTCATGTCTTCCTCCTCCTTCCAAGTAGCTTTTTCTATAAACTGATTCCTCCACAATACCTTAACAAAAACAATCTCTTTGTTTCTCAACCTTTGAACCTAGCAATCAAGGATTTGGACAAGAATCTCCTCATAACTCAGACTATATTTTATCTCTACGCTCTCAACAGACACTACGAATCGTGGATCTCCCAAACATTTCTTAAGCATAGAAACGTGGAAAACCAGGTGGATAGCCGCTAATTTTGAAGGTAGCTCGAACTAGTATGCAACTTTGCCCGCTTTCTGTATGACTTGGTAAGAACTAATATATCTTGGACTTAGCTTTCCTTTCTTTCCAAACCTCATCACTCCGTTCATGGGCAACACATTTAAATATACCCAATCATTGATCTCAAACTCTAAATCTCTTCTTTGCACATCCGTTTAAGATTTCTGTCGACTCTGTGCAGTCCTCAACCTCTCATGAATGACCTTCACTTTCTCTATTGCTTGGTGAACCAAGTTTGGTATGATCTACTCTGTTTCTCCTACCTCAAACCATCCAATTGGTGATCTACATCTCCTCCTATAGAGCGCCTCATATGGGGCCATCTGAATACTCGAATGAAAGTTGTTGTTGTAAGCAAACTCTATTAAAGGCAAATGGTCATCCCAATTACTTTTAAAATCAATAGCGCTTGCTCTCAACATATCCCCCAAAGTCTAAATAATACGCTCCGCCTGGCCATTTGTCTAAGGGTGGAAGGTTGTACTTAGATTCACCCTAGTACCCAATCCCTTCTGGAAAGACCTCCAAAATTGAGGGTGAATTGAGCTCCTCTGTCCAAGATGATGGAAAACGGAACTCCATGCAATCTCATAGTCTCACAAATATACAACTTGGCATATTCCTCTACAGTGTTAGCTGTCTTGACTGCCAAGAAGTGAGCATACTTAGTCATTCTGTCCACTAATACCCAAATCGAGTCATGTTGCTTTCGCGACCTTGGTAAGCTAGTAATGAAGTCCATATTGATCATTTCTCACCTTTATTATGGAATTTCAATGTTCTGAGCCAAACGACTTTATCTCTAATGCTCAACCTTAACCTGCTGACAATTGAGACACTTTACAACAAATTCCGCAATATCCCTTTTTAACCTTTTCCACCAATAGACTTCTCTCAAGTCTTGATACATCTTGGTGGAGCCAGGATGGATGAAATACCTTGAGTTATGTGCTTCCTCCATGATCCTCTCTCGAACATTGTCAACGTCAAGAATACACAATCTACCTTGATACCTTAATACCCCATCTCCCTCTTTGGCGAATGCCCTAACCTTCTGCTTATGTACATCATCTTTCAACTGCAGTAGAATAGGATCTCGGTATTGCTTTTCTTTCACCTCTGACACTAAAGATGAAGCAGAACCATTCTGGACATTAAACCCTCTCTCATTATTCTCTTCAAGTTGTACTCCTAATCTAGCCAGTCTATGCACCTCTTTGACCAACTCTTTCCTTTCTTCCCCCACATAGGCAGTGCTCCCCATGGATATCCTACTAAGAACATCGACAACCACGTTAGTCTTACCTGGATAGTAGAGAATGCTCATGTCGTAGTCCTTGAGCAACTCAAGTCATCTTCTTTACTTCAAGTTAAGCTCCTTCTGGGTGAAAACATATTGTAGGCTTTTATGGTCTATGAACATATCAACATGCACTCCATAGAAGTAGTAGCGCCAGATATTGATAGCAAACTCTACTGCTGCCAACTCTAAGTCATGAGCAGCGTAGTCTTCTTATGCACTTTGACCTGTCTAGAAGCATAAGCAACAACCTTCCCTTTTTGCATCAACACACATCCCAATCCTGCTCTTGAGGCATCGCAGTAGATAACAAATCCATCAGGCCCCTCAGGCAAGGTCAACACTGGTACAATAATCAACCTTGTCTTTAACTCCTGGAAACTTTTCTCACACTTGTCGGACCATTGAAATTTGACCTTCTTCTGAATCAGTCTGGTCAATGGTGCGACTATGGAAGAAAATCCTTCAACCTTCGATAATAACTAGCGAACCCCAAAAAACTTCTTATCTTAGTCGGTGAGGTTGGTCTTGACCAATTCTTAACCGCCTCAGTCTTTCGAGTATCTACATGAATTCCATCCCCAAAAACTACATGACCTAAGAAGGCCACGGATTTGAGCCAAAATTCATACTTAGAAAACTTCGCATACAACTCATGATCTCGAAGCGTCTGCAAAGCAATTCTGAGGTGATTGGCATACTCCTCCTCATTACTAGAATATACCAAAATGTCGTCGATGGACAAAATCACAAACATGTCAAGATACTTCTTGAATACCCTATTCATTAAGTCTATAAAGGTTGCAGTTGCATTTGTCAATCCAAACGACATCACCAAAAACTCAAAATGACTATATCAGGTTCGAAAATCCGTCTTTGTGATGTCATATTCTCTCACTTTCAACTGATAATAGCTTGACCTGAGGTCTATCTTAGAGAAAATAGTGGCACCCTGAAGTTGGTCAAACAAGTCATTGATTCTTGGAAGGGGATACTTATTCTTAATTGTCACCTTATTCAGCTGACGATAGTCGATACACATCCTCAAGGAACCATCCTTCTTTCGTACAAAAAAGACTAGAGCGCCCCATGGAGAGACACTTGGCCTTATGAATCCTTTTTCCAACAAGTGCTTCAGTTGTTCCTTCAACTCTTTTAACTCTACAGGGGCCATCCTATATGGCGGAATGGAAATCGGCTTGGTGTCAGGAAAAACATCATCCCAAAGTCGATCTCTGTATCAAGAGGTTTTCCAGGAAAATCCTCAGGAAATACTCAGGAAGCTCATTTAAAATCAAGATTGACTCAAGAGAAGGGGGCTCAATATTATTCGACCTAACTCGCACGATGTGATAGATACATCCCTTAGAAATCAATCTTCGGGCCTTGAAGTAAGAAATAAATTTACCCTTTGGTACAACCGAATCTCCCTTCCACTCAATAATAGGCTCATTAAGAAATTGGAATTTAACTGTTTGAGTTCGACAATTAACCGAGGCATAGCAGGCATGAAGCCAATCCATACCAAGGATTATATCGAAATCAACTATCTCCAACTCAACCAAATCAGCAGAAGTATCCCTATGACAAATAGATACCACATAGTTTCAATAGATTTTCTCGGCTCGAATAAACTCGCCAACAGGAGCAGAAATAGAAAATCATTCAAACAAACACTCAGAGAGAATCTAAAATCTACTCCCTACATAAGGATATACAAATGACAAAGTAACACTAGGATCTATCAAAACATAACAATCAAGAGTAAAGACTCGAATCATACCCATCACAACATCCGGTGCATTCTCTTGGTGTTGTCGATTCCCCATTGCGTACAAATGGTTTGTCCCTCCACCTGGTACTGGTGCAGCACCTCTTTGTTTACCCCACGTTGGTGGTGTTGTGGTAGAGGATTGGGCCTTATTGCTCTACATCGGACACTCCCTCTGAAAATGGCCCGGCTGGCCACACTTATAACAACCATTCCCTCCATCTCTACATTCTCCCAGATGCATTTTGCCACATTTCCCACAAGGTGGCCTCCCTTTAGAGCCAAGAGCCACGCTGGCTTGCGAGCCTTGTCCCCTAAAGTTTGGATGGCCTTAGGACTTTTGATCGTGCTTGTAGCTCGGAGCCGGTGCACTAGCTGAAGACGATGCATAGTTGGAGGACCTCTTTTAGAAGTAGGACTTATCTCCCTTGCCCTACTTGTGCTGACTGGACTCAGGCCTTGCTGACCTGGCCTTCTTTCTCTGATGCTCCTCTCTATCCTTCTTCTTGTCCTCCTCACTTTCTTGAGCATAAACCATTAACCTCGAAATATCCATATCCGAAATTAACAATGCCGCCTTACATTCTCTCTTCACATGCTTACCTAACCCAGATACAAACTTTCTCATTCTTGCTCTCATATTCGGGACCATCTCTGCAGCATACCTGGACAACTGGATGAATTTCAAGTTGCACTCTTTCACCGTCATCCCTCTTGTTTCAGATTCATGAACTCCTCAACCTTCACTTCTCTCAACTCTTGAGAGAAGAAGTGATCAAGAAAGGCACTCTCAAATTCATCCTAAATGGCAGGCTCAACATCATCACCTCGACCCTCTTCCCACTAATTGTACAAAACATTGACCACATCTTTGAGTTGGTAAGCAGCCAACTCAACTCCCTCAGTCTCAGTTGCATGCATTGTCTTCAACACCTTCCACATCTCATCAATGAAGTTCTATGGGTCCTCTTCAATGTTTAACCCAGTGTAGACAGGTGGATTCATCCTCAGAAAATCCCTTAGTCTGGAAGCAGCCATGGGATCTTGAGATCTAGAGCTAGGGGCTAGTGAACCCCCATTCCCATTCTGAGCAGCTACTAAATGGGTAAGCATAACTATGGCTCCTTGAAATTCAGCCTCTAAAGTAGGAGCAGGTGGAGAAGTAGGTGTCACAGGAACACCAGTGGTCCTGGGCGGTCGGCCTCAGCCCCTCGTTTCCATTTGAGGAGGCACTTCTGAAGTAGGGTTCTCGACAGTGCTAGCTGAGGTATTTCTCTGGGATACTACACGTCTTAGAGGAAAGATCTACAATCGCGTACGCACAAGTCAAAAAAGAAATTTCTAGAGTTTTCAACTCTATCGCATGGATTCAGATCATAAGAAAGGATAACAATTCCTAATGTCTTATAGTTTCCTATTTATGAAGTGTGGTGCACAACACACACATAAATAAGACTCTACTAGACATGACTTCATAGACTCCCTAGGACTCTTGAACTCTGTACTCTGATACCAAGTTTGTCATGCCCTGGGAGGGTACCCTTGGCGTGGCTGGCACGCGAAGACTACTGCTGGCCTCCGAGTGAATCACTTGGCCTCATTGTCACATCGTACTCAACAGTGGAAGAATAACTCAAATAGATTCAATACTATTAATGAAATTCACTCACAGTTTCAAAAGAACAAGGTTTGAAATTATACAATACTTTTTAAAAATTACTCCCTCAACATCTATGAAGCCTCTAATTAACAATCTAGACATTGCCATGATAGGCCATAGAAACTTCAAATGAAAATAGTACTCAATAAAAGACAGTAAAAAGGACTTCTCCGGAATGTAAGAAGAACTCACCAACTCTAAGGTGTACGATCCGGATCTCAACAGTGTGCAGACTGAAGTTCTCTATCTCTAGTTTCTGCATCATGAAACGATGCAACTCCAACGGTGTCAGTACGTGGAATATACGATAAATCTGATGGCTCAAATATAATAATATTACTAATAATATTGATAAGCTCAAGAATACTCACTTCGACTCCTCAACTCATGCTCAGGTCAGTATATAACAATTTAGAACATTTCACACATTCAAACAATATATATATATATATATGTATGTATGTATGTATGTATAAACTCAATTTTGTAATATCATGTTCAATCAAAGTTGCTTATGAGTTTCTCTTAACCGACATACATGCCACCACCATAAGTTAGGTGATGTACAATGAATCGGCATCGTTGCCACGACCGTCCTATACATGCTACGACATAGGACGATCAACTCTCTCTTGGATCCAGGGTAAATATCCACTTGCGGGGTAAGTCATCAGAACAATGTTGTATGACTATCCTACGCTAGCAACGTAGTTCTATAGGTTAAAGTAAGAGTGTACTTGCTCCCCGCTCGGTGCTCGATACTCCTCCCAAGACTTACACATGCTTAAACAATCATGTAACTCAATTCTCAATACTCAATCAATCAACTCGTCCTCAACCTTATATAGTTATCTCAATTCGTCTCAAAGATTCATCATTTGTTCAATCACGTACAAGTACTCAAATATAGTCAACTCAATAATTATGTAACTTATCATACTCGAGTCAATTCAAAGGCCATTTGGACTTTTTTAACCTTACTCATCATGTTATGTAAACAAGTTTATAATATAACATGTTTTCATGTTCAACGACTCAAGTATTCTCAATTAGTTATATTAACCTCAGCTTAACTTCATATAAACTCATTTCACATAGAACAAAAATCTCAGGAATTAATATAATTTTAAGTAGTAAAATCTTCATATAATAGCAAGAGAATAAATAAAATTTCCTCATCAACAGCTTTTTCTAAATCTCTAACTCAAGTAAATAAAGTGACATGTAGGGTCTTTCGATTTGACTTTTATTCATCAAGATAAATTCATTACTCATCATAAATAATATTTTCATAATAACGTACTTAAAAGAACAAGAAAATAAATTCATTTATATGAAATATCTTACTATAAAAGATTTAGAAAATAGGAGCAACTTACAAGAATAAAATTGTCGAAACTCTACACAATAAAACACCTCCTTCAACTAATAAACTCTCAAAATATTATCCAAGCTACTTTCCTCACGATTTTTCAGTTGCTTTGTCTCCTCTATTTTTCTGCTCTATGCTATTACTCGCCTCTACATCTGTCAAAGAATTAAATATATATACATATATATAGATAAGTATGCTCTCCGGCAACTTGTTGGAACATAGACAAAAGCAAATTGATGCATTGATTAAATAATCATAAAGTAGTGAGGCACTAATTGAACAGAAAGTAGTGGTACACTTCTGTAAATTATTGAAAACAGGTGGAGAGAAAAACTTTTAGGGATAATAATATTTAAAATGGACCATAGGAGCATTAAAAATTATAATAATAAAAAATGCTATCCCCCAACAATCTCCTTTTTAAAAAATTCTCCTTACACTATTCCAACTTAAATAGATAAAATTTTGGGATAGTTACATTTAAACTCTTATCACTTTTATTCAATTGAAAAGTTAAAAAGGCATTTTCAATTATTTTTTCCTAGCCAGCCCATATCTTTACCAAAAAATCTAAATGAAATTTATAGTGATACATTTTATGAATAGTATACTAACACATATTATTTTCACTTTCATTGATAATTTCATTGTTCAACATCAAAAATTGTATTTAGGGGATTTTCTTGAGCAGAGGAATATTGCCACATGTACCTTGTTTTGAAAAATTAAATGTAGAAATCTTCAAAGGATATTAAATTATTTTTCTTTTGGCAAAGTAGCCCAAACACACATTTCTTTAGAACCCAAAAAACTGAAATTGGAAACTCATGTTTTGAAAATTTCAAACAACGACTATAAAATATTTGCCAACTTTTACATTTTATGCACAACGTCACGGTATGGCAGTAGTTACTGATACTCAAGTACTCAACAGGTAGCTATTGTTTACCTGCTGTCCGAGCATGGATGTATTGATGATTAAAATATCAAAAATGATATAGTTAACTAGAGTTTCAGTTTTTCTTTTTATTTTTTTACTCACCAAGATGTTGTTATTTGCACAAAGATAAAAGCAACAGTTCATCTCCGGAAGTCACACATTGCAGGGAGGCAATGGGAAAAATTCTTGCACGGGGTCATAGCCGTGTTCCAATCTACTCTGCAAATCCAAAGAATGTTATTGGGCTTCTACTGGTGAGCTCTGAATTCACACCGTCACAACAAGTTTTGAATGTGATTTCTGTTGAAAAATAAACTTGATTTTGGGTTATTTGTTTTGGATTTGGGCTTGCAAGTATCCAAGTATATTAGATCAAGATTGTAGTCCATTATCTAGAAACTTCTTGTAA
>JAOTQR010079609.1:0-10447 GCA_025774065.1 Solanum ossicruentum
AATAGTAATAACATTTTTTTAAAATATTCATTTCTAAATAATTTAATTTTATTTTATTTTTAATAAAAAGTATAAATTATTAAAATATTTTAACAAATAAAACAATGTAATTATTATTACCATCATGTGCAAATTTAGTCAGTCAATTGCGGTTTGTGAAAAATACAAACTTTACACAAGATTGCCTTGTATTTACTATCATTTGTTGACTGTTATATGGAGTTTGCACTTTTGAGTCGCCACCGTTGATAAAGTTCCACATGAACTTGGAATGGGAAGTCGGCACATATTGTGTTTATCGAGGGTAAGGGTTAGTATACTTTTCAATATAAAATTTGAAATATATTAAATAATTGTGAATATAAAAAAGAATCTTTTCTAAGATATTACATTATTAATTTAAAAGAGATAATTGTGACGTCTGATTTGCATAATTTTAACACTATAATAAGATTGTTCATACCATGTAGAAAATAATATTTTTTCTAAGTCAAGCAGGTATGTCTTTGTCGACATATCTGCATTAATAAAAATATTTTTATAAAAAAATTATTTTTTATTTTATTTTAATTTAATTAATTATACAATTTTATTAGAATTATGAGATTCTCTTTAACTATGACTTTTTTTTAAAAAAAAAATCATATCTTTTGGTTCTAATTTTATTATTTTGAATGTTAATAATATTTGTGTATATTTTGTACATGCTTTGAGTAAAAAATCAACCATCAATGGTAAAAAAAAAATTAAGTATGGATATCTCAATAGTCCTCTTCATATTAGAAAAAATTAAATAATTATTTTTTTTCTATTTTAATATAATTAGTGCATAATTTTTTTAAAATTGTAGGACCCACTTTAACTATTATCTTTTATTTTAAATTCATATACTTAAATTATAGTTTTGTTATTTCAATTGTAAATAATATGTGTGTTTATTTTATAACTATTTTGAGTAAAAAAATTCATCTATAAATGAAGAAAAAATATTTTAACTGAGGACATCTCAAGGATTTTTTTCACATTAGATTTATAAAAATTATAATTTCTTTTATAACATTTCAAAATAATGACTTGTTACATTTAAATTGAAGATAAATATTAGTATTATACACAAAAAATTATTTTCTTTCCATTTAAATTGTAAGAGCAATATGATGTGTTAATAAAGGAAGCATGTATTCATTCTTTAAGGGCCAAGGTCCTCCTATACTTTAATGGGATTTATGGTAGTGTACAGAGTGCTTCAGCTTCTCCTTTTGCGTTTAGGACTGGCACTCCAAGAAGTTCAAGCAACTCCTAATGGAACATAATAATTTATATTATTAGCTAACAACCAGTGTTGAGTTAATATTACGTAACTTAATACTACATATATTAATTAATGTAATGCAAAGGATAAAAAAAAAAGAAAAAATCAAATACGTTACATATGAGAATAATATATGTTTCAGAATAAAAGAAAAGAAGAAAAGTGTTTCTGTAAATGTGATATTATGGTGTTCTTTAATACCATTAATACTCACTATCCGTTTCTTCTTTTTCTTTGCAAACTATTCCACTTGAAAGTCCTATATAAGTTGGCTTTGTGAACATTATAAAATATACCAACCAAAAAGGAAAAAAAAACTTCCTTCTTTCTTCTTCTTGAAGATTTTTGGGCAATTAGTTTTGAGCAACCTTCAACTTTCAACCATGAGTGCACGTGTTTGAGAGTAACCGTTGGAACCTTGGGGAGCGATTGGCTAGAGTGATTTGTGCCGGAGTCAGGCCAAAATCGCTTTCAAGCCTTTCTTTATTCTATTTCACAGGCTCGAGGAAATAATCTTTTTAATAAGAAAATATAGCAGATATATTATGTACTTGGGGATATCTGCAAGTCAAAACCAATCCTTGGAATATAGATTCAAAGGATCCGATCCGCATTAGTTTAAGGTGCTTGTGCTCCTTTGCCTTTGAGTCGAAAGCCTACCTACGCATAAAGGTTTCGATTCGAGCGAGAGCCCAAACGGGTGAGGCGAGATCAATTAATCAGAATGGTTGATTATTAGACCATGGTATTTGATTTGCCAAATACATCATTATTGTATACTCTTTCATATATATAGCGCATTTTGACCTTTGCTTTTTTGAAATACCTAACTAACCTAAATAATAAGAAAGTCCCCTGGTATATGTTGTATATTTAAATAAAAGATGTGACAAAGAAAAAGGCAAAGAAAAGAATAGGCTAGGCATAAATAGATAATTCGAAGTATCCCAATGGTGTAAGGCCGTCGACTTCTTGGGAAAAAGGAGGAAGATGACTTTAATCTCTTGTTTCGGAGAAATAAGTGGCTCACGAGGAATGGAAAGAAACATATTATATTTTATCTCTCAGTCCGTACATAGCAATCCTGGACGGGTTATCACTTGTAGGAATGACATAATGCTAATCCATGTTCCACACGGCCAAGGAAGCATCGATTTTTAATCTCATTATGACTTGGTCGTTCGGAAGAGCAATTAATTCGATCAAAATAATAGAATGGAAGGGCAGTGGCTTGCCACGACACAGTGTTTGTGATTAGTTATTTAATTTTAGTCCAATATCAATATTGTAGTATTTTTTAGACAATTTAAAATCGATTTTGTTACATACCATGTTGATAAATGACTATTTTCTTGAACAAAACTTTTCCTGTTTGTCAAAACTTGAGGCTTTGGATGGAAACAATTTTAAACATTGATCACAAAAACTTTTAATTTTAATTGAACAATTAGAAGTTGATTATGTTTGATTTAATGAACATCCTAAGGATGATTCTAACACTACTACTGATTCTAGTAATATTTTAGCTATTGATAATGCTACTAAAAAGAAGTTTGAAAATGATAGCAAAACTGTTAGAGGACATTTTTTGAATCATATGATTAGTCCTTTATTTGATTTATTTGTTACATATAAATCTGCTAAGGAAATATGAGATGGTTTGGAAAAGAAATATGGTGTTGATGATGTAGGAAAGAAAAAGTATGTTGTTGGTCAATGGATTAGATTTCAAATGGTTGACATAAGCCAATCATGGAACAAGTTCACGAATATGAGAATTTGACTGTTGATGTTCTCAATGAGAGCATGAAAATGTGTGAGATTTTTCAGGCTAATATTTTGCTTGAAAAATTCCCACCATCTTGGAGTGATTATAGAAGTCAATCAAAACATAAGAAAAAGAATTTAACTCTTCAAGAACTTATTAGTCACATGAGGCTGAGAAGACAAATCGTCTCAAAGATAAAATGGAAGTACTTTCACTTAATTCTCCTAAAACTAATCTTGTTAAATCTTCTGGTACTGTTGTTAAAGACAGGGTCAAAGACAAATAAAAAGATAAGGAAAAGAAGAAAAAATACTTCAACAAATCGGAGAAACAAATTAAAAAAATCAAAAGACCTTGTTTTGTTTGTGAAAAACTTGGTCATAGGGCTGCTCAGTGCTATCAAAGAGAAGGGCAAAACCCCAAGCAAGAAGGACATGATGATATCTAAGGTCATCTTGCTGAGGGTAATCAAGTGATTGTTGTTATAGTCATTGAGGCAAATCTGATGGCTAAAAAGACGAATTGGGTGTTAGACACAGGTATTGCAAGATATTTTTGTGCCAACAAGGAGTTATTCTATGAACTTGAGGAATTCAATAATGATGAATGTGTTTATATGGGTAACTCTACTACTGCTGGAGTTATGGGTAAAGGAATAATTTTACTTAAATTAACTTCCCGAAAAACTTTAGCCTTGAATAATGTTTTGTACGTACTCTTCATCCATAGAAACTTAATTTTCGGAGCACTTCTCAACAAAGCAGGCCTTAAACTTATTTTTGAAGCTAATAAAATAATTATTTATTACGGAGGAGACTTTGTTGGGAAGGAATATCTTAGTAGAGGTTTATTTGTACTAAATATTGTTCAAGAGACTATCAATAATGCAAGTATCTTATATTGATGAGTCTATTAGTTTGTGGCATGGTAGACTAGGTCATATTAATATAACTTCTATCAAAAGACTTCGAAAAATGGAACTAATTTCCATGATAAAAATTGATGATTTTTCTAAATATCCTGTGTGTATTGAAGCAAAGCATGTGAAGAAACCTTTCAATCCTACTATTGATCGAAAGACTGAATTACTTGAACTAGTACATTTAAACTTAGCATATTTCAAAAACACTGTGAGTAAAGGTGGAAAGAAATATTATATTATCTTTGTTGATGACTTTTCTAGATACAGTAAGGTACATCTTCTTAAGTATAAACATGAGGCTGAAAGTATGTTCTTAAAATTCAAAGCAGAAGTGGAAAATCAATTAGGTAGGAAGATCAAGAGATTTAGATCTGACAAAGGTGGTGAATATAGTACCAAAAGTCTAGAGAAATTTTGTGAGAAAAATGATATTATACATTAGGTTCGTGCTCCTTATACTCCCCAACAAAATGGTGTAGCTGAATGAAAAAATAGAACCCTTAAGGAAAGAATGAATTCTATGCTATTTAATTCGGGTATCTAACGATATGTAGGGGGAGCTGTCTTGTCTGCTTGTTATATTCTTAATAGAGTTCCTCATAAGAAGTTAGAAAAGACCTCATATGAATTTTGGAAAAGGGTATTCTCCTAACTTGATATTTCTAAAAGTGTGGGGGTGTTTGGCTAAGGTTAGTTTACCTAATTTTAAACGACTGAATGTAGGTTCTAAGACCTATGATACTGTCTTTATTGGCTATACTCAAAATAGTGTTGCTTAAAGATTTATGTCTTTGATTGACTATACTATTTGTGAATCTAGAGATGCAGAATTTTTTGAGCATATTTTTCCTTCAAAATAATGTATCTAGTGATGTGAAAAATAATACTTCTACATCTATATGTATGAATTCTCATGTTGTTCCTTCTTCTGGTGTTATTTCTAATGAGCATGAAAATGAATTTAGAAGGAGTAAAAGACGTAGAATTGAGACTAACTTTGGTCCTGATTTTATTACTATCTTCTTGACTAAAAATTTTGATATTGATATCTTAAATGATTAATTAATGTCTCTCTACTTGATAGAAGAAGACCCTAAGAGTTATGATGAAGCAATGAGATCAATAGATGTGATGTTTTGGAAAGAGACTATTAAAAGTGAATTAGACTATATAGTATCCAATTACACTTGGGATTTATATGATTTGCCTAAAGGTTGTAAACCCATAAGTAGCAAGTGGATATTTAAGAAGAAATTGAGACCTGATGGTACAATTGATAAATATAAGGCTAGACTTGTGATTAGGGGTTTTAACCAAAAGAAAGTTGTTAATTATTTTGATACTTATTCTCTTGTGACTAAAATAGCGACCATTAGAGCTCTTATTTCTTTAGCTGCTATTCATAGTTTAGTGGTCCACCAAATAGATGTGAAAACTGCATTTTTAAATGGTGGTTTAGAGGAAGAGATCTATATGACTCAACCTGAGAATTTTATGGTCCCAGGACAAGAGGATAAAGTATGCAACTTGAGGAAGTCATTGTATGGACTAAAACAAGCACCTAAGTAGTGGTACGAAAAGTTTAATACTACATTAGTGGATAATGACTTTATCGTCAATTCGTCTGACAGTTGTGTTTATTCCAAAATGATAGGTTCAGATTATGTGATCATATGTTTGTATGTAGATGACATACTAATCTTTGGTCCCAATGAGAATGTTATTAATGAGACTAAGAAGTTTTTATCTTTCAAGTTTGAAATGAAAGACCTTGGAGAAGCGGATATGATTTTAAGGATTAAAATAAAAGAACTATTGATGGTTTCTCTTTGTATCAGTCTCATTACATTGAAAAGATGTTGAAAAAATTTAACTGTTTTGATGTAGTTCCGATGAGAACTCCTTATGATCCTAGCATACACTTGAGAAAGAATAAAGAATCTAGTGTTTCTCAGACTGAATATGCTAAAATAATTGGGAGTGTAATATTTTTTATGAATTATACTCGGCCTGATATAGTTTATGATGTTAGCAGATTGAGTAGATATACTCACAACTCTAGCAGTGAATACTGGAATGCTCTTCATCACTTGCTAAAGTATTTGAGAGGTACTATGAATTGGTATTTGCATTTTAATAAATTTCCTGCTGTCTTAGAAAGATTTTGTGATACAAACTAGATAACTGACAATGATGAAGTTAGCTCCATTAGTGGCTATGTGTTTACTTTGGGTGCATGTGCTATTTCATGGAAGTCTTCTAAACAGACTTGTACAACACGATCTACCATGAAATCGAATTTATTTCTCTCGAGTTGGTAGAGCAAGAAACTGAGTGGCTGAAAAATCTCTTGGCGGATGTTCCATCGCGCCAGTCTCTCTTCATTGTGATTTATAGGCAACAATTAGAATTGCCAAAAATTCTATATACAATGGAAAAAAGAGACATATTCGCATCAGACATAGTGCAATTAAACAATTGTTGAAACTGGGTGTTATTTCCTTGGAATATGTAAGGTCCGAAAGAAATTTGGTGGATCCTTTGACCAAGGATTTTACAAGAAAAATGATCTTTGAAACGTCGAGGGGGATGGGGCTAAATCCCATTGATTGAGGTAGTGTGGTGGACCTATTAGGCCTCAATATACACCACATTTTCTATCCCTGTGGCATGAAGCAGTGTTTTATAAGGTTGAGCTTATTTTGCTCTTAATGACTCTATAGCCTTAAGGTGGTCTATTTGAAATAAACTTGATAGAATCACCTACATGAGTCTAAATGTGTGGTCGCCTTTTATGAAAGACTTAGGTCGTCTTTCTAGAGCACTCATAAGACCTAAAGTGTGTGTGCATGACCATAAAAGTACTTTGCATCGCAGAGGTTACTTAAAAAATTAAAGATATGGTATATGTTATGGTGGTCTCAACTTATATCCACTCAGGTCAAGAGTAATTCACTTTTTGGATATTAGTTGTTGACTCATTTGACTACATGTTAATTCAAATCGAAAGATATTAACACTTAAGTACATGCTCCTTCCTTCTGCCCAAAAGTTTGTTCTTACTTTCTATCTTTACATTAGTGGGGGATTGTTAAGTTAATATTATGTAAATTAATACTACATATACTAGTTAATGTAATGCAAAAGATAAAGAAAAGAAAAAATCAAATATGTTACGTAGGATAATAATATATGTTTCAAAACAAAAGAAAAGAAGAAAAGTGTTTCTGTAAATGTGATATAATGGTATTCTTTAATACCATTAATATTCATTATCTGTTTTTTTTTTCTTTGCAAACTACTCCCCTTGAAAGTCCTATATAAGTTGGCTTTGTGAACATTATAATATATACCAACCAAAAAGGAAAAAAATTTCCTTCTTTTTTCTTCTTGAATATTTTTGGGCAATTGGTTTTTGAGCAACTTCCAACTTTCAACCACGAGTGCACGTGTTTTGAGAGTAACTACGGAACTTTGGGAAGCAACTGGCTAGAGCGATTTGCACCGGAGTAGGGCTGAAATCGCTTTCAAAGCAATGGCTTGCCACAACACAGTGTTTGTGATAAGTATTTAATTTTAGTCCAATATCAATATTGTTGTATTTTTCCAACAACCAGAACCATGGCATGTTAGCAGCAACGTAAGAGAAGGTAAAGCTCACTAAACACCTAAAGCAGAATTTCCATGTGTCAACAATAAGAGACTTTGCTGTCAGTAGTAATGATGTTAGGACAAAACATCTCCTCATTTTCCATAGGACAAGCTAAACAAATTACAATCTATAAGCTTTTCTCCTCTTAGATAGTAAAGTTGTACATACACACATGATCTTGCCAGAACCGGCCATATAACAACCTAAAGTGCTGAGTCCTATTACGACACAATCCTCAGTTTCCTTCACTTCTCATATAATATTATTCCTGTCATCTGAAAATATTTGACTTGATAACCTTTTACAGTCAAATCTGATCTTCAATTTCAGAGGTATAGTTAACAAAAACTTATTACATAAAACAACAGAAAGGGGATGTGTCTACTACATACCAACTGCTTGGTTGGTACTATCATGTGATGTATTAATTTGAAGAGATAGCCTCGCTAGTCATTGTCAGCCTCACTTATTCGTGGTCTTCGATATGATGGAAGTCATTTTACGTCCACTCTCATTGAACATAACTGAAGATGATAACTATCTAAATATTTTCGATACAGGGCCTACTTTAAATGTTATGTCACATCCATTCAATGCTAGCAATCAAGATGAAAAGTTGCATCAATAGTAGAAACAGCACTGAATACCATTGCAGATTTATAAAATTCAAAAGATAATAACATCAACTATGCAACCATCACATAGATTTGATTTCATCAACAAGGCATGAAGCTAAAGGTTTTTAAAATTTTTGGTACAATGGAGAGCATAGGGAACATAGTTAAGAGGGAAATTAAATGACCAAACAATTAATGAAGTTAAGTCAACACACTTCCAGAAATAATTATCACAAGTAGTACGTGAAATGTTATTGTCAAAGTAAAATGACTTGGGAAGTGGATCAATGTGTCTTCACATAAGAGAGAAATCTAAATCTATCTTCTATCCATCTTAATCAAGTGATCCCATCGGAATCATCCAAAAAAGCCAACAGTCTCAATAGTAGTTGTAACTGTCAAAACAAAATGGAAAATTATTAGCAAACAGAAAAAGATAAAGCTTTTGATGAGAGAAACTGTATGTAACAACCTAACCCCCATTTTGAGTATTAATACCCATTCCTTAATATCGAAACTTCTAGTAGGTTCATATGATGTTTTGGGACTTGTTCAAAAGTTTGATTTAGGACCCAAAGTGGTTCAAGGGTGTCTCGACAAGTAGTTAAACCTAGACATCTCTTGGATTTAAAAGCTCACATTACTTATATGGACTAAGTGCCTGTTTGGATCAGCTTATTTTATGCGCTTCCAAGTCAAAATAGATTTTAACCAATTTTGAAGTTTTTGGTAAAATTAAAAAGTGTTTATTAGCACTTATGTTTAAAACAACAGAAATAATTTATGACTTTTGAACTTTTAAGTCATAAGACAAAAGTCAATCCAAATAGGCTCTAACACTTCTTATAGCATACATGTTGCATAACACCAAATAATATAAATCTTCCATGGAGGGGCAAATAAACTGAAGGAAGTTAAAAGTTCATCAAATTATTAAATAGACACTTCATGTCTTACCTCCAGAGTAATAGTAAGTGAAAGAGAATCAGCAATGCCTAATTGACTATGCATTTTATACTAAATGCTAATTTTTTGACATGAACTATATGACTTGAGAGCAACAGATAAATTCTAACACCAGTAAGACAACAACTCAGATATCTCTTTAGTAGGCTTACCATTACACCAAACAAAATCAGGATAGTAAGTCAGATAAAGAAGACAACTTGTGTAACTCAAGACATTCCACAACTGCAGGGTTTAAAGATAAATATGTAATGTACCTAAGGAAGATATTTATCAAACTTGGACATACATAGAGATGAGATCAAAGTTTAAAGAGTATGAGATATTTTAACCTGAATACTTGTGGCCGTCATGATGTCCAGGATATTATTCACGGTATAGCTATTTGATTTCAGCCTGATACGTCTAGGTTCCAAGTCCACCAAATTTTTCGTCCAAAATGCAAATATATATGAATCCAATACCTAACAGGGAAAGAATAATAAATGAACTTGCTTCACGGGCATCTTGTTGGCAAATGAAATAACGTACCAGAAGTAATACAATTAAAATGAAAAACTTACCTCGCATTTTGTCACATTCTCCAGCAAATATATTCTCAGAGTTTGGCTTTTAGTAGGATCAAGTAAGCGAATCCCATCTAGATCAATCTGAATTTGAATTTCAATACAAAACATAGAATTTATAATTGGTGAACTGGTAGATTAAAAAAAGGATAGTCATGTTGAGCTAGACTAAATGACAGAGAATTTTTAATGAACATGTGGATAACTAACTTCTGGCATGATAGCAAATGTTGCAGGAGAAGTGTGAACAGAGTCATGAATTTCTGTTAGTGGCACACGTTGAACTCGAGGAACACCATCTTCGTATTTCAATTTACTATAGACTCGATTGCCTTTGATCTTTATCAAGTATGTTTCAAATCCTCGTTTTCAGCCTAGACAAAAGATGGTGTTAAATAGATCGATCAGATGAAAAAACTATTTCTTTTTAGAAAATAAAAAGTAGATGTCAATTAGAGTTTAGTGCATAGCAGCCTTCCAAGAGTTCTGTTAGTTGTATTTCTGATACATATACACTTAAATGATGTCAAAACAAAGAAGAAACAACTGCTTCAATGTAAGGACCCGTTTTGAGAATCGATCCTATTATTTTCTTAAAAATGTAATAATCATTCCCATTAAGGATTTATTTTACGTCATCAAGT
>JAOTQR010079610.1:0-10447 GCA_025774065.1 Solanum ossicruentum
ACTCTCCAAAAAAGAATTTAAATACTTAATTTTAAATAATACTTTAAATTATGAAAATATTTTCATGTTAGAAATTATTCTCCTATAAATTGTTATCTACTCTCTAATATTTTTTGAAAAATATTTTTCACTCACCAACCAAACATGAGAAAATGAGTTAGAAATCAGCTTAGTTTCCTGGAAAACATTTTCCAGGGAAAGTATTTTTCCTCCACACCAAACACACCCTAAAAGACAATTATCTTTTGTCAAAACGTCTATGACTGCCCAACTCATAGATGATTAATTATTCCTTCCATGTTTATTGACTAAATAGACCAAACAAGGACAATCAGTTTATTACTGAGGCTTCAAATTGTGGTATCAATTCTCAAAATGAGTGATTTAATCCTGCCATAACAAATCACATATTATTTCGCTAAAAAAACCTTGTAACTTTGTTTCTCTACTTAATTTTAAAATCTTTTATCAAATCTAACTTAACTTCCATGTTACATAAACTATTCAATTCAATAAAATTTTTGACAATTTAATCCTTTTGTACTCACTCATAATTATTTCATGCAACAGTGTTAAGCATGTTGTAGTCGAGTAGATCAGTTATGAGTTTCAGTATTTAAAACAAGTTGTAGGTAATTGTGAGCATGACTTCTATTATTTGCTGATAGCCTACCTTTATTATTGTTTATTCCTACTTGTAGTATTGTGAACCATGATGACCTTAGTATTAGATATAGAACTTGCTTTAGATGCCTCGACGTCGTTCTATGAGCCTGGACCGCTGTACCATGCATAACAGACATAGTGTCTAGTAGGTGAACGTTAGCTAGGCAATAGCTTTACTAAGTATCACTCTTTTTCCTTATTTCCCTTACATCTGATGGCTTTGGGTACGTTTATAGAGTTAGGTCCTGTATTATGTCATTTCTGCTATTTGGGTGATAATTGTGGTGGTCACCAGTTCTAGATCATCGTAAAAAGGGATACTTGATAACTTTTAGCATACAAATGGACGTGAATAGAAGTTGGGCACCTTCGATTAAGTTTAGCTAGCATCTGGGAAGTAGAAGTTCCACCCTCAGCCTCCTCTATATATTTGGCAAGCATTTGGGTACAAGCAGTCCCGACCTCAACCCCCTCCATACATTTGGCGAGCATCCGGGTAGTAGTATTCCCTGCCCCAACCCCCTTTTTCATTTGAATACTTATAATTTTCAAACTATTTTCACAATATTCACAAGCAACCTAGAACATTCCTTGTACATAAACTAAGTCATCCATTGTTGACAAATTAGTGATTGAGCCAAATGGTTTGGTTGGGGACCAACAACGGTTTTTTAGTGTCTGCTATGCAAAGGATACCCTCTCGGGGCATGACAAGGGCTCCAATTTCAAAGCATTTCAAGTACAAACACTTTTTAATTTCTAGGGTTACTTTATCATTGTATATGGGGCTTCAACCAATGACAAATTTCATCCATGGAGCCAATTCAAACTCAACATTTCTTTCAATTTCAAGGATGAATTCTATAGGTTTTCATGATTTTATTTAAATTGCTTGAACTGTGATAATTACTTAAATGATTTAATCAATTATGTATGAATTATGATAATTTTCCATGAGCTGCATGATTTTCAATTGATTTGCATGATTGTTTAGGGCTTATAAAATTGATATGTGTTCTCCTTTTTATATTTGAATTTGATTCCAATTGTATGATTTTTCATTAACTTCATCCAATCCCATGGTTTTGACTCAATTATTCATGACCCCATGTCTGACCCTAATTCTTATATCAAGTTATGATTTATGAATGAAATTTCAAGTATTCAAGTATGCTTTTAATCATGATTATGAAGGGTGACCCAAGACCCTACTTTTATGTACAAGTTTATAAGATGGGGAGCATTCCCAAAATTCATGCAAGTTAAGTAGATGGGCTATTTGTAATGACCCCCTAGTTTAGGAGCATTGAGTATAGAAAAGTTGGCCTGAAAATAACCTGTGCTCTAGTTTATGAGGGAAACTTACAGACCGTATGTTTACTTGTGGCACATAGGATTGGTCCTCAGACATCATACTTTAGGAAAGGGAAAAGTTCCCAAGTGTGGGGTAACCCACGGACAAAGTGACGACCGTAGGATGCATTATTGCCCGTAGATAGGATCGTGAGTGAGAATGTCATACATGAAGGAAATTTGGAGTTGACTAGAAGGTGACCTACATTATACCAGACGACCCATGAAATAGGATACAGTTCATAAGGTAGTTCATGGAATGAGACCTAGAAAATAAGAAAAAAGGGCTAAGTGTGGAAGGACTCTACAGGGCCAACCACGACCTATAGGTACTTATACTGCCCATAACAATGCTTTATGATTTTGGGTCCAGCAAAGTCAGTTTTCAAGAATTTCATATGTGTTACTAGATGAAAGGGACCTACGGCTCATGGATTGACCTATGCCCCATAGGTAGGGTTACATAGGTTGAATCCGGCGATTTTAATGAGGGGCAATTTTGTCATTTCTATCATTGCTATTCCTAAACTACATCATTTCGGGATCAAAGATGGGACCCTGTATTAGACTTATAACCCTAAGTCCCTCATTTAGTCCCACATTCTTCTACTCTAAAGTTCACTAAGGCAAAGGCTCTCAAGAACAAGCTTGGGCAAAGGCCAGGGTTCCAATATTTCCTCTTCAAAGCTTCAAGTCCTAATTCTCCAACATTTCCCCAAGGTATGTGAGTCGATTTATGGGTACTTGTGAACCCATAAAGTTTCCTTTTAAATATTTTACCTTTTCTTTAAGTTCCTTAAGTTATTTTGCATGCTTTTGATGATTTCATGATATTCATGTTATTAAATGTTACCCATGATGTCTTACAATTATTTTACTAAGTACATATGCATGTTTTGGGCTATTGATGATGACCCCATGATGGGTTATGACAATTATAATGGATGGGCATTTTCGATGGTCCTTAAAGAGATAAATTTTCTTATGTCTGATGTGGTTTATTATTATTCCATTTAAAAAGCACAGCCCACCTAGTTTTCAAGTGAAGCTTTATATGATTTATGAATATGATTAGAGCATTAGAGAAGAGCTTTAAAGTTATGTTTGTCCAAGATATAAGCATGTTCTCAATTTCCCTAAAGATGTTACAATAGGACCCCAAGGTAAAAGGACAATCCTCACTTTGTGGTTCTTAGGTTCGAGCTACTCTTATGATTTGTTACTTATGATTCTAAGTTTTGTTTTAAAGATTCCTTGGAATGACTTAGTACTGAGAGGGCTTGAGAGTGAGACTCATCCCATGATATACAAAATTAAGAAAAGGGTATTTTTCAAAACAAAAGTCTTATCCCCAATGGTGCACATGAGTTTAATGTTAGGAAAAAATATTGTTATTTCTTGAAAAACAACCAGAACAACATGATTCCTTCAAAATAACTTGATAGGAAGACCAAACCACTGTCTTCAAACTTCAGTTATATCGGGAAAAAATAGTTCTTTTAAATTTAAATTATATCATTATTTCATGTTTAATGATTTAACTAGACCTTGCCCTGGTACAACTTATTGGAAAACTTAAAGAAACAATACCTTTTAGTAAATCATAGATGTATGCACATCTTTATATATAAGAAAACACCGACCTTGTTCCATTGAAGCAACTTGTTTGAAGAACTAGATCTTCTAAACCTTGAAGATTATTTTGTAATATACTTTTTATGAGTTAAAGAGAAAGAGGAAAAAAAACCATATCTCTAATTTAGAGACCAAGTCTATTGAAAGATTCTTCAACCCCCTTTCATGAAAGGTATGCCTTTTCATGAAAGGTGCCTTTTCTAATAAGTTTCCATCATAACTTTAATAAAAAGTTAATAGATATTTATTTTTATGCCCAAATATATATAATACTCTATTAGATAAAAAAGAACTTTTATCTATGATAGCATATCTATATACAAAGATATTAATATGTGCGTCCATAAAATAGAAATTACTAACAACAATTAGAATAAAGCTTATCAAAAAGGTTTTTTCATATGAAGTCAATGCTTGTTTAAATTTGTACTATCTAATCAATCATGGTATGTCTTTTTTGATTGTCCACCACCTTTTGAGTTACTAGTTGGCTTCCTGCCACTGTTTTATCGTAGTCAACACCTAAAATGGATTATGTAATTACCCAGATTTTTGTATAGCTTTAGTGACGTTTGAGATTTGATTTCGAAAAAGTTTTGGGCTAAGGTGACACTTTATGGAACCTCCAAGCTCTATCTAGTTTCACTTTCAAGCCTTTAATTCAAATTTATTTATGTTGTTTAAGGACAACATGGGTCTCCTATATCAAGTCTAGTTCAAAGGAATTTCATTAGTTAAGTTTTTCACAAGTACTGATACAAGTGTCAATTTTAAATGGGCATATCTGTTAGCAAAAAATAAACTGGGTGGCCCACGACCTATCAAATTAAAGATCTTTGAATCAGTTTTCTAACACACATTGTTTCACCTCATTTAGAGTTCGGATGAAGAAGTTATAGTCATTTTTTCAGAACTCATCTGTGCAGGGGTATCTATGGAATTTTAAAATTTTGTCTCATTAATGGCATTTTCATAAATTTAGTTATTTTTGTTGGTCTTTTGGGATCGTCTGTGTTATATAATGACCTTTTAAAGACCTAAAAGCCCTATTCAAATTATTCAGAATCATTCTCTCTCATTCAAAAGACTCTCAAATACTCTCGGGGGTACTTGAAGATTTTCAACTTGGGAATGAAGATAGATTCAATTCTTCATCAATTTTTCTCTTGGCTGCTCTTCATCTTTTGAACGTATGTGGGTTAATCCTTGATTTCCTTTTAATCAAAAAGACTCAAAATTATTTTCAAGAAATCTACATGAATTTTGCTTACATTAATTTGGGATTTTGAATATTAAGATTACTAAAGATATATTAATGCTTGGGTTATATTTATCTATTGATTTTAAGATGATTTAAGATCTGAAATATTGAATTTCATCATTTTTATGAATCTATGATTATGCATGTCCCTTTTAAAAGCTTGTGTGAGCATGGGTGGTTTATGCATGATTTTAAATGAGGATTTAATTATGAATTTACTTCAATTTCATGTTATGCTATTGATTTTACATTGAATATCAATTACCCATGCCATTCTAACATTATTTATAGCACATGCATTCATGTTCATGAGAATTTATGGAAATTATGAAGTGGGTTAAGCCCAATTATGTTCTATGATATGATTTTGATAAAATGTTGATTATGAACAGAATGTAATCACATACATGTCTAAGATTATGACTCTTTGAGCATTTTTGGTGCTTGCACCATCTTGTATATGAATGGGTTATTTCTATGTATGAGTATTATAACTAAAAAATTATGATTTTGGCATTTGAACCTAAGTATGAATTATTATGAATAAGTGTTTGGTTTTGAAGACTAAGAATGCATTGAAATGACTTAGAAAATGACTGTTGCCTCTTTGAAAGCATGTATATGTATATTACAAGTATTCATGTGGGATGACGACTTAGTATCGATGGATTGAGGAGGTTCTCTCTTTCCTTGAACTATGTGCCTAACATAGGTTAGGTGAAATCCTATCCAAAATGGGATGTGTTCCTGTAAGGAGGTTTTCTTCATACTGAATGGGATGGGTTCCTATAAGGTGAAGTATAATATGACATGATATGTTATATGTGGAAATACTATCTGAAACAGGATATATTCCCGTTGGGAAGGTTGCTTGATATGAAATGGGATGTGTTCTTATAAGGTGAAGTATGGTTTACCTTTGGCAGTAGACCACCTCTTTGCTGGTGAGGGTTATTCATGGTATGTTTCATGCATTGCACCCCATATATTTAGTACATTCAAACATACTAATGCATACTTTTGCCTACATGATCTCACTATGTAGGGACTAGAGCTTTCTTTTATCTACCATTTGACACTAGGTCGAGATTTATACATTTGTTGTGGTGAATCCTGTTGAAGGACAAACCACCATTCCTCTACCTATATTACTTCTACTTGTGTTGCTGGCTTTGGGGGTGAGTCCGGAACATGTCTTGGCCTCGTCCTATCTTATGACTAGAGGCATTGTTGGACATCTTGTAGACTTTCACCGGATATATAAGCTATATGTTGTATTTGAACCTTATGATTATGGTTATTCTTACAAGGCATTTTAGGAAATGTTTCACTTTTCATGATTCACATCGTGCTATAGAATGTTTCTTAAGATTTCTTATCTTCATCCCTCTCTAACAAATAGAGAGAGTTACTTTAGGCTCGTAATGCAATCTAGACAAGGAAGATATTGTAGATGATCCTATAGATAAGGTTAGATAGGAGTTGTTGAAGGGTGTACATTGTTTGGCAATCTTGTTCCTTTAGATAGTCGCTGGTTTCTTGGGTTGGCTAGTTATTATAGAAGGTTTGTTGAAAGTTTCTCATCTATTGCACCTAAATTGACTTAGTTGACTTAAAAGAAGGTTAAGTTGGTATGGTCGGATAAGTGTGAGAAGTATTTTCAGACTTTGATAAATTGGTTGACATTGGCTCCTGTTTTGACATTAGCAGATGATTTATATGGGTTACTGGTGTATTGTGATGCTTCTCGAACTAGGTTGGGTTGTGTACGTATGCAACATGGCATGGTGATACCTTATGCGTCAAGGTAGTTGAAGATGCATGAACGTAATTACCTGACTCATGATCTTGAGTTAGCGGTGGTGGTATTTACTGTGAAATTTGGAGACACTATTTGTAATATGTGTTCATCCAAAGGGACTTTAACTTGAGGCAAATGAGAAGGTTGGAACTCCTAAAGTACTATGACATGAGTTTATAATATCATCCAGATAAGGAAAAATATTGTAGCCGATGCTCTTCGTGGACTATCTATGGGAAGTGTGGCTTATGGGGTGAAGGGTAATAGAAGTTGGCAAAAGATGTTTACCGTTGGGCGAGATTACGTGTTAGGTTGGCCGACCCTAATGATGGAGCTATTCATGTTCAAAATGGGGTCAAATCCTTGGTTGCTCTTGATGTAAGGGCTAGGCAAGATCTATATCCATCGTTGGTTATGTTGAAGAGGTTGGTTGCCAAAAATAAGATAGAGGTTTTCTCCTAAGAGGAAGATGGTGTAATTCAGTACCAAGATCGATTGTATGTTTTGGACCTTGATAGTCTTAAGGATATGATCATGAGTAAAACCCATAACTCTCATTATTCTATTCACTCGAGATCCACTATAAGGTACTAATGTTCGAGAGAAGTGTATTGGTCGCATGGTATGAGGAAGGATGTAGCCAAGTTTGTATCTGAACATTCTAATTATCAACAAACAAAGGTAGAACAATGAAGACCCAGTGGTTTGACTCAAGATATTAAAATTTCTACTTGGAAGTGGGAAAAGGCAAACATTGATTTTGTGGTTGGTTTTGGACCCAAAAGCAATTTGATTACTTTTGGGGTATTGTTGACCGGAGGACTAAGTCAGATCATTTCTTATCGGTTGGTATTGCTTTCTATGTTAAGGACAATTCAAACTTTGGAGGACATGACAAGGTCTTGCATGTTGGAGTTTAAGGTTAATTGGGGTGATCATCTACCGCTAATTGAGTTTTCTTACAACAATAGCATTCATGCTAGCATTGGTACGATGCCATTTGGGGCTTTGTGGGGTAGAATGTATAGGTCATTGGTGGGGTGGTTTGGGTTAGATGAGATGACTTCTATAAGCCCGGGTTTAGTGTTGGAGGCTATGGAGAGAGCGAGATTAGTTAGGGAAAACTTGAGGATAGTTTGAAGTCATCCAAGGGGTTTTACTTAGATGTTGGTAAAAGAGATCATGAGTCTTGTATTGGTGATTAGGTTGATGTGAAAGTATCACTTATTAAGGGTGCGATACGTTTTGGAAAGGAGGGCAAGTTAAGTTTCCCAGTATGTAGGCCCTCATGAGATTATTGAGCAAGGTGAGAATGTGGCCTATAGATTGGATTTGACTCAGCGTGTGAGATTTATTTATTCAGTTTTCTATGCGTTTAAGTTGAGGAAGTTGGTTGGTGATACTAGTGCTATTGTTCCTTTGGAAGGAGTTTAGGTTGAGGATAACTTGTCTTGTGAGGAAGTTTCGATTAAGATCTTGGATGGGCAAGTGGAGAGGCTTCGCAATGAGGATCAACATATTGAAGTGCTACATGGGGAGTGAAATCAAGTAGGATGCGGTCATACCTCTATTCTTTCCAATCTACTCAAGCCTAAGGTATTAGGTTCTTCTTATTCTCAATGGTCCTAATTCTTTTGCTCTTGAGTCTCATGTCATGATATGAATACATGTGCATGAAAATGATTTACTTTGTGATGTTTTAAAATGATTTGAATACATTTTGATATGAGTTTCAACGATTTGATGATTTTCAAATTGTGAATTATGCATTGTACTTTGTAATTGGAAGTTTCAGGTTCTAATTCAAGCCTTTCTCTTTCATATTCGAGGACGAATGTTCCCAAAGTAGAGATGATGTAACGACCCGAATTTTTGTATAGGTTAATTGACATTTCAGATTGGGTTTTGGAAAATTTTGGGCCAAGGTGACACCTTATGGAACCTCCAAGCTTGATTTAAGTTTACTTTCAAGCCTTTAATTCAAGATTATTTATGTTGTTTAAGGGCATCATGGGTCTCCTACATCAAGTCTAGTTCAAAGGAATTGATTAGCTAAGTTTTTTGCAAGTACCGATAGAAGTGTCAACTTTAAATTGGCATATCTTTTAGTACTAAATGAACTGGCCCAACACTACCAAATTGAAGTCCTTTGAGTTACCTTTCCAATGCAATTGGTTTCACCTCATTCAGAGTTCAGATGAAGAAGTTATTACCATTTTCGTATAATTTGTCCGTGTAGAGGTATATATGAGATTTAAAAATTTTGTCTCATTAATGGCGTTTCTGTAAATTTGATTATTTCTATTGGTCTGTTCGGATCTTCTATGCTATACAAATGGCCTTCTAAAGACCTAAAAATCCTATTCAAGTTATTCAAACTCACTCTCTATCATTCAAAAGACACTCTCAAATCCTCTCAATGGTTCTTGAAGATTTTCAATTTGGGAATCAAGACACATTTAATTCTTCATCAATTTTTCTCTTGGATGCTATTCGTCTTGTGAAGGTATGTGGGTTGATCCTTGATTTCCTTTCAATCAAGGATTCCAAAAATTATTTTCAAGAAATCTACATGAATTTTGCTTTCTTTAATTTGGAGTTTTGAATATTATGATTCCTAAAATTCTATTAATGGTTGCATTATGTTTACTTAAATTATGATTTTGGCATTTGAGCCTAAGTATGAATTATTATAAATAAGTGTTTACTTTAGAAGACTAAGAATGCATTAAAATGATTTAGAAAATGACTATTATCTCTTTGAAAACAAATATATGCATATTATAAGTATTCTCGTGGGTAATGACTTAGCACCGATGGATTGAGGGGTTGCTCTCTTTCCTTGAACTATATGCCTAACATAGGTTATGTAAAATTCTTTCCGAAATGGTATGTGTTCCCGTAAGGAAGGTTGCTTCATACAAAATGGGATGGGTTCCTGTAACGTGAAGTATAATGGGATATGATTTGCTACATATGGAAATCCTATCACAAATGGGATAGGTTCCCGTAAAGAAGGGTGCTTCATACGAAATGGAATATGTTATCATAAGGTGAAGTGTGATTTACCTTTGGCAAGCAGACCACCTCCTTATCAGTGAGGGGTATTCATCGGGATTCCAAGTAATATCTTGCTTTGTCTTACTCATGTCGGTTGAGGTCACGTCTCCAATATATATATATATATATATTGTCACGACCCCACCCCGGGGCCGTGACTCATGCCGATTAGGCAATTGAGCTAATCTTAACCCACGAAGATCCCAAAGTTAGTTCACCAAATTCTGCCAGAATTTCGGCAGAGTTTCCTCTGTTTTACTAACTAAACCCACCTGCAAGAAAAGCCAGCAACGACCAGACAGATATATAGATATAACTTATAACATAAGCAAACGAAAGAGCGGACCTACATGGCCTCCGCTGCGGTCCTGCCGCTTAATAAGTTCAAAACATACATTAGACTATATACAAACACGAACTCCTTAAACCCAATACCCACTAGTATCCACAGACCTCTAAACGAAAGTGCAACAACACATGACGGGACAGGGCCCTGTCGTAGCCTCGAATATCATGAAAAGTTTACAAAACCGGAAAATGTATGTACAAGCGAAAATACCCAAACGTAGGCTCCTGAAACAAAGGATCGTGATACACCTGAGCAGATGTCCTAAGATGGAGGCTCCCTCACCTGTACGTCTGAACCTGCGGGCATGAAACGCAGCCCCCAA
>JAOTQR010079611.1:0-10447 GCA_025774065.1 Solanum ossicruentum
GTTTTTATGCAGATTTTCAGCAAGTCACAACATCTAATCAGAAACAATGATTTAACTCAAGCTATTTCAGTCAAAAATTTGCAACTTAAGCTGAAGATTAGCATGTAGAGGTGATGAAACAGGCATGGAACACCTTGTGTGATTGCGACCCGCATTCAACCACAAACCAACAACTATTTATGTAAGTTTTAAACAAAACAGCTTTATCTTTCTATCAGGTTGGAAAGACATTAGACTTCGAAACAGGGCATGGCAATAAAACAATATGACTCAACAACAGTGATTAACTCTAAATAGGAAAACAAATGGATGGACCCAGGCTTTCGACACTTCTGTAAGCCAGAAAGCAGACATTCGAAATCGATTGAAACACAACAAACATTGAATGAGGAAAACAGCCAACTCGCGACATCACAATACAGTCCCAAAACTGTATCAACAACCTAAACAATAGTAGCATTGCAACATCGAACAGTCCCAGTAGGGAATTTTCATCCAAGACAAACAGAACGCTAACATGATGACTTCGATATAGTTTCACATATTCGAACACAATATATGAGACTCAGAAACAAAAACGAGATTGGAGTATTACCTTTTTTGGGGCAGCAATACTAGGACGACGAGCTTAAAGATGAAATTCGATACCACAACGAAGCTTTATTTCAAATTCCTTGACTTAGAAAACTAGATGCTTTGGTTTCACTATCGAACTCTCGGGTTTTCAAATTGATATCTGCCTTCCCCTAGATTTTGAAATTTCTCCGGCTTTCGAACTCCCTATGGCTCAATCGTTGCCCGGAACCTTAGAATTTCAAAAATCCCCCGACCCCGTCGACCGCTCAAGCTTGTCTCGGGTTTTCTTTTTCAGATTTCTATCTCTAGGGTTTTGAATTTGTTTTCCGCCCTCCTCTTTCTCCCTATCCCTGGCTTTACTACTCCATCTTTTTCGAGGTCCCTCTCCCTGGCCTTCAAACGAAGGAGAAGAATCGATATAAATGGTAGAATAGGCAACAACTCTATTCCACAGGGGTATGGGTTTTTGGGAAGGGAAAGGATCTGGGAAAGGGGTGGTGAAGGAGGAACGGGTGAAAGGTTTTTGGGGAAGGGAGAGGATTGAAGAAGACAAAGAGGGAATGGGGAAGGAGAGGGTCTGGCAAAATGGTGAGGACGAATTGGGGATGGGGAAAGGGATATTTGGGAATTGATGTTTTCTATGAAGAAGAAGAAAGAAGAGGGAATGGGGGAAAATGAAGGATACTTAATAATTTTTTTTTCTTTTTTTTTTTAAAAAAATAATGGTTCAAAAATCGTTAAAAATAAAATAAAGCTCGACGATTAATTTGACACCGTGGAGGATAAAAATTGGGTGTCAATAGGTGCTTGAAGTAAAATCATGCTTATATAAAACATAGAATGTACGTAGAAAGAGTCCATCCTTTGGCTAATGGGCTTACCACCTCCCATCCTAGGTGATTGAGATATCAACCCCTCAATTTGGTTAGCATACACCACCCACCTCTAAGATGATTGAAGTATCAACCCCAAAATTTGGTTAATGAGGTATCAACCCCTCAATTTGGTTAATGAGGTATCAACCCCTCAATTTGGTTATGGTCCATTCAACACTACACAGAGAAATACCATATACACACTTTCCTTCTATCATCATCATAACATTATATACATACTCTTCTTTTATCATCATGCATACTTTTCATGAAATCAACACATATTCATCCTTCTTTCATCATCATAGAGTCATTCATAACATAAGACAAACATTAGACCTTCAATTCCTCAAGAAACCCTAGCCGGACATTTTATCAAACACTTGGCGGGTGTGTGGTGCTAGTGTAAAACCATACAATTTGAGAGTGAAATCATGCAAGAAAATCCATTGTAAAACCATCAATCAACACCTTGCAACATCCTAAAGCAATATACATCAAAACCCCTCATCAAATCCAACATTATATCCAAGATTTATAGCTCAAAACATGCTAAAACAATCACACTTTCATAAAGCCCAAATAACTGTGCAGTAAATTTCTTAATATACAAAACCCACATGTAAAATCAACTTTAAATCATGCAATTTAAATAAAAAAAGGTTTAGGTATCATGAGTGAAAGGAACCCATGAAAGAAATCCATATACCTTAGCTTTGGAGAACCCTTGAAAGAGATTGGAGTTAGAGACTTGAAGCTTGAAGAAGATACTTGAAGGAGAACCTTAGCTTGGGATGAGGGTTTGGGACTTGAGATTGAGGAGTGAAAATATGATTAAGTGTTTGAGTGAGTATTGCAAAATATTTAGGATGATATGCGGGTGAAATAAGGCTAAGTATAGGTCAAAACACGTATGAGAACCCTTGGGCCCAAGACTTGAAAGTCTTGGACTGAAATAAAAAAAGGACCAAAATAACACTAGTCTGCATCGCTACTCACTAGAATTTGCATCTCTGCACAAATGAGTTCCATGAAAATGGGCATTAAAATTCTTCACCCGAACTCTGAATAAGGTGAAACCAAGTACGTTGGAAAGGTAATTCAAACATCTTTAATTTGGTAGGTTGTGGGCCGCCCAGTTCTTTGTGTGCTAAGAGATATGCCCCTTTAAAGTTGACCCTACTAACTTGCATTTTTGCAATTTTCAAATTTTGATATGGTTGCTCTGAAATTTGGGTTAGACCCATGTCCTACTCAATTTTGCCCCCGAAAAGAATATGAAGTTGGATTTTTGAAATAACAAATGAATTTTTTGATATATGAAAATTATGATTTCGGGCACTTCTGAGGCACATTTTGGGCACTTTTTGGGGTCCTTTCAGAGGGTGAGCTCGGAAAGTGTCTTGACCCCTGATCAAATCGAAGTTTAGAGGTGTTGTTGGAACTAGTGATGTAATTATGCTTGAGCTTGACTCCTTTTGACTCTTCCATGTTTTATGTTAACAAAGAATTCCCATACTCCCATTATCCCTACTTTTACTCTCTTGATTTTTGTTTAATTGCTTCCATGACCAAGGATGTGTGCATGATATGCTAAAAGGCTTGTTTGGGGTTTCTTTGGGTTTCCCATTTGCTGTGTCACATCTAGGCCCTAGGTCCAGTCATGACAAATATGGTATCAGAGCACTAGGGTGTTAATGGTCCTCGGAATCCAACACATCGTGATTTAGAATCTTATACATAGGTGTGAAGCATGCAACAATTATGAATGGGAGGCTATGAGGCGTTTTAGGAAATGTTTCCCTTCTTCATGGTCTATGTCGTGCTATGGAAGTTAAGGTAAGGTTTTCCCCTTACAAATGTTCTTTGCTCTTCTAATCATTGATCATACCGCTACAAAAAATAAGAACAAGAAAGGTTCGTGCACCTATGGGGCAACCGGTTTACCCCGCTCCTCAAGCTCCTTAAGATGGAGGGGCTACCAAAGTTGAGTTTCAAAATGTTATTACTATGTTAGCACATGCTATGACCAACCAAATTCACCAAGGGCTCAAGCTCCTCATGCTTCTACACCGGCTTCAAGGGTGAGAGACTTTACTAGGATGAACCCAATGGAGTTGCATGCGTCTAAGGTGGATGAGGACCCTTAAGAATTATTGATGAGGTGTACAAAGTGTTGGCTAGTATGGGAGTTGAATTGGAGGATAAGAGGGAACTAGCGGCCTACCAACTAAAACAAGTGGCTCAAATTTGGTTTGTGCAGTGGAAGGGGGAGAGGGGAAATTACAATGCCATTCCTTGGGAGGAGTTTAAAGCCTCATTCCTCAGCCAGTTCTTTCCTATTGAGCTAAGGGAAGCTAAAATGATTGAGTTCATGAATTTTAAGCAAGGCTCCATGAGTATGAGGGAGTATGCCCTCAAGTTCAACAAGCTCTTCAAATATTCTCCTCAATTGGTGGCCGAGCCGAGGTCTAGGATAAACAAATTTGAGATGGGGTGTCCGTCTTGGTTAATGAGGAGTGTCGTGCCGCCATGTTGATAGGTGATATGGATTTGTCCCGCCTCATGACCTATGCCGAATAACTTGAGGGAGAGAAACTAAGGAAGAAGAGAAGTGGAGAGTCCAAGAGGGCTCGGTTTGAGGGTGACCAGTTCCAACAAGGTATCAAGTTTCAAGGCCAAGGATCTTCTAGTGCTCCAAACAAGAGGGTTGCTAAGGATGGGGTGCCAAACCCAAGGCCCCAAGGAGGTTATGATGGAGTGGCATGTCCTAGATGGCCAAAAATATGGGAGGAAACATGGTGGTACATGTTGGAGGAACACGAGTGTGTGCTTTGGGTGTGGTGAGATGGGCCACAAAAATCTAGATTGCCCACATGCTCAAAACAAGGTTGGAGATGGCCGGCCACAAGGGCAAGGTGGACATGTTGATTAAAGGGTTCAAGAAGGCCAACAAGGGGGTGCTCCACGACATGATTAGTTCTATGCTCTTCAAAGGAGGCAAGGGGTAGATGAGGTGCCCGATATTGCTACTAGTAAGTTGAGGTTTCCTTTGACTTTGATGTCTGTGCATTGATAGGTCTGAGTATCACTATTTCTTTCATTATTCCTTTTGTTACTTGTGGGCTTCATATGTATCCTGAATTGTTATGTGAACCTTTTGGTGTCTACCCCATTGGTGAGTCTATTATTGCTAGAAAAATCTATAGAAATTGTTTCGTGGTCATATTGCATTTAGGTCTTGCTTTGTGATTTTGCTGAATTAGATGTGATGGATTTTGATGTCATTCTTGAGATGGATTAATTACATGCATATTATTTCTCTATTGATTGTAGGACCCGTAGAGTTATATTTCAATTCCCTAATAAACCCGTACTTGGGTGGGGGATTATAAGGTGGTTGTGAAGGGGTAAGTTCATTTCTTGTCTTAAGGTCCAATTGATTCCTAAGGGTTGCATTTATCATCTTGTAAGATTAGGGATGTTGAGCATAAGGTCCTTCCTATTGAGTTGATTCTGATGGTCAATAAGTTCTTAAGGTCCTTTCGATGTTTTGACTTTGGGGTAGTGTCTTTTGGTTGGCTTATGCACTGACTATGCCTATAGGTCTCAAGAATAATATCTTTAATCCCTACCTTGGTATGTTGTGGTGGTCTTTGATGATATGTTAGTTTGTTTTCGAAAGTGAGGAAGAGCTTGTGAATCATTTGGGGTGATGCTGTGGATTTTGAGGAATGTGAGGTTGCTTACTAATTATGGAAAGTGGGAATCTTTGGGCAACAAAAGGCTGGTTGGAGAAGTTCATCAGTTGGCTAGGTTGGCAATGAGGTTGGGTGAAGTTGAGAATGGTGATGTTGTGGTTTTGATGGTTCCAAATCATCTTTGGTTGAAGAAGTCTAGTTAAGCAAAGCCTTTTTTCCGCCCTAATAGAGTTGGAGGTCTTGGTGAGGGATGGTAGTGTGGAGGTTTTCTCCCATGGAGAGATGGTGGCTTTTGATACCAAAGTGGCCTATGTGTGTTTAAGGTTGACAACTAGGTTAAGGTTTGTAGGTCCTTATAGGGTTTGGAGGAGAAATTGGTAATGTTACATAAAGATTGGAGTTGCCTATAGATATGAGCATGGTATATCCGGTTTTTCATATGTATATGTTAAGGTAGTGTGTGGTGACCCAAGTGCTATGGAAATTCTGAAGGTTGTGGATGTGATGAAGGATAATTTGACTTATGGGAGGTTCCGGTAGAAATCTTAGATAGACAAGTGAGAAAGTTGAGAGACAAGAATGTATCATCCGACAGGGTCCTTTGGAGAGCCAACAAGTTGAGAGTGCCACTTGAGAAGTTGAAACGGACATGAGGAAGCGATATTCGTACCTCTTTCATGCTATTCAAGCTTAAGATAGCAAATTAAGTCCTTTCTATGATTTCAAGTCCTAATTTTAGCCCTTATGTCATTTTGCATGCATTCATGTTTATGGTGACAAGTTTATAGTAATTTTTGACATTCATGTTGAAATTTTTCGAAAATGAGGTTTAAGTGTGTTTGTTGCATTCATGTTGGGCTGGAACCTTCGTAATTTCTTCTCTTACTCATATTTCTTCGACATCCAGAGATAAATGTTCCCAAGGGAGAGATATTGAAACACTCCACATTTGCATAGGAATGCTGCATAATCATAATTTTCTTATATCTCAAAATTGGGGATACTTAAATGCCCCTCCTCGTAGCTCGGAAAGACCCTATGATGCATTTTTTTAATATCTCAAAAATCGTGCAGAATTTTACAAATTCAACTTCATATTCTTGTTCATAGGGCAAAACTGTTTGGGGAAA
This sequence comes from Solanum ossicruentum, assembly GCA_025774065.1. NCBI lineage: Eukaryota > Viridiplantae > Streptophyta > Magnoliopsida > Solanales > Solanaceae > Solanum > Solanum ossicruentum. The sequence continues at coordinate 6,283 of JAOTQR010079611.1, forward strand.
CAAATACTTACAAGGTATACTTTGTCCGTGCCAAGAAAAATAATTTTTGGTGAAACTGCGCAAAAACATTAGTTGTCCGCTATATACGAAAATCTCTCATTGTTTAATTGTTTTGATCCCTAAAAACCCACCAAAAACCTCTCAAATTTCTCTCTAATCTTCATCAAATTCCCCATCCATTCTCAAGATTTTCAAGAAGTTTTGTTGGAATTCAAGGAAACCAAGTCAAGCCCCAAGTCCTCCTCAAGTTTTCTACAAGAAACTCCAAGATAAGGGTATGTGGGTTTCAAGCACTGGATCTTTTCACCCATGGTGCCCAACCTTCATTTTTATACAAATTGCATTTTTTCAGGTTGATTCACTTATGATTATTACTTACTATGGATTATGACTATAAACAATATTGGGGTTTTATGAAATGGTGTTCAACTATTCCTATTTTGAGCTATGGAGCTATGATCTATTGTGTGAATTGATTAGGGATTTTGATGTATCTTGCAAACCTAGTGTTGGTGGGTTGATTTATATTGATTTTTTTCACATGATTTCACTCTTGAATTGCATGATTGTGAACTAGCATTGCACACCCATCAAGTGTTTGGTAAAATGTCTTATTAGGAATTCTTGAGTTATTGAGGATCTATTGCATTGCTTATGAGTTAAGTGACTTTAGAATGATGAAAGGAACATGGGTATGTGTTGAATTCATGAAAATTACCTATGGTATTGCAAGTAAATTGTTAGGTCTCCATGTTTGTTGTGTTCTTGAGAAAATTAAGAAGTCTTTTCTTAATGCTTGAAATGTAATGGTTTGATGAGCTATTTCTATGACTCCTGCGTAAAAGATTATATTGTAACGAATAAACCTTCTATAAAATCTACTAAAAAGGTCATGGTAAGGTAGAATGACTCATGGCTCCTACCGAAAAGATTATAAGGTGGGGACATCCTATAAGATCTATCGAAAAGGTCATGCCGTAAGGTACAAAAAGATCATATCGTAAGGTAAGATACAACTCATGGCTCCTACCTAAAAGATGATATCGTAAAGTAGGGGACGTCTTATACTACCTATCAAAAAGACTTTGTCATAAGGTAGGGGTATTGGTAACACTCTCCAAAAAGGTTATACCGTAAGACGAGTGGGTGGCTATTTGGCCCATCTCATACATGTTTGTGAAAGGTTTGAGTATGTATTCCATATGGAGTTTACGTTCTTTGATTATGATTTACAAGTATGTTTCACTCCAAGCATCATTCATGCATGTCATATTGACATTACACTCCTTTGCTTATAATTATGCATTTTGATTATATTGTCTATCCATTGCTTGCATTGTATCCTACATATTTAGTACATTCAAACGTACTAACGCATACTCTATGCCTACATGATGTTACCATGTAGGAACCGGAGCTCCATTTGAACATCCTCCTCACGTGGCTAGTTTGATATCTTGAAGATAAGCATGGTGAGTCCTCAAGTTAAAGGACACTATCTACTTTCTCTTGTTATTTCTAAGACTTCTTTATGTTGACATTTGACATTATGAGAGTGAGCCCGGAAAGTGTCTTGGCTCTCGCTCAAGTCTATGTTTAAAGGTATTGTTGGAACTAATGATGTAATTATGCTTTAGTTTGACTCCTTTTGACTCTTCCATTTTTTATGTTATCAAAGAACTTTGTTAGTCCCATTATCCCTACTTTTACTCTTTTGATTGTTATTTAATTGCTTCCGCGACCAAGGATGTGTGTATGATATGTTAAGAGGCTTGTTTGGGGTTCCTTCGGGTTCCCTATTCGCCGTGTCACGTCCAGGCCCTAGGTCTGGGTCATGACAAATATTAAAAAATTAATTATATCGAGAAATAATATTATAATCTAAAAATATATTTGAAGACGACCGATTATATATATGTTGGTTGATAATTAGTCTGCATTTTATTTTGGTTACAATTTTTGTTATATGTGTGCATGTTTGGAAGGACTATATATGTTTATTCAAAAATTGAAGGAGTTATAATACAGCTCTAAAAAACCCTATCCAAAGGAACAATAAATTGGTAACCAATAAAAGTTATAGCATTCAAATATATGACCAAAGTTATTGAAACTATTATATTCGTTCTGTCATTTCTCGAGCTTACACCCTAAATGTGGCCAGCACTAGAAAACTAAGCGAACTACTTGGTCTGACTAACTTGCTCAGCAGAAGACACTATCATTTTCATAAAATACTCTGCTTTAGATAAAATTATCTTTTCACTATTTTTCTTAATTTATTATTTTATCGGTTATTTATTTAGTTTCAAGATTTTTTTTTGCATTGAAATTTCTTTATATATAGGATTCATTTTTGATTTAGGATTATTGTATATATATAATTGTCTAGGCTATGAAGGAAAGGAAATAATTTTTTTAAAATATTATTCTAATACTTAGGACTTTGAAATTAATTAAAATTTTGATTATCAAATATTTTGTTAATAAAAATATGTAACATAACAAATTTAAAAAGAAAAAAATTCAATAAAATTACATTGAAAACATTAAACAACTCCTCTTATATTGAGGAGTACTTTTCACATTAAAATTTTAATCAATTAATTATTTAACTTGTAATTGTTCAGCTTCAAATTATTGCTTTATGTATTCATAAACCATTAATATATCTATACTATAGATAATTAAATTGATTTCTCATCATTGCCAGTATACAATAGATTAAACAGTTGTGTTCAACTAATAATGTTTATTTAATTTTATTTACAAGAATATTGTATTTATTTTAGCAAGTGTTATTTATATATAATTTTTAAAATTGACACGACACATACGTGCAAAACATGTACATTGAACTAGTATACTATATTAAATTAAAAGTTCCTTACAAATGTTGTTTGAACTTTTTGCTCTTCATTAAAAATATTTTCTTTAGATAAAATCGTCTTTTCACCATTTTTCTTTAAATTATCATTTAATTATATTTATAATATTGACTTTTAAAATATATGGAAAGAAGTAGAAAAAATAAGGACTTCTAGCCGTGGAAGACTCCTAAATCTTCCTTATTTGATAGACTTTTATTTTTTTCTTATTTGAATCAAGAAAACACCCTACAGTCGCTAAGGAAAATTCTAATTTACCATGAGTTCTAATTAGTATACAATCTCTCTATATATGACCTTTACAAATAAATAATTTATCAAAATTAGTGAATTAATTATCTTTTTATAAGTTCATAATTAAATATAATATTTTTTTATAATATTTGTTATCAAATGATAGACATGCTTTGATCACGTACAAATTAAGAGCATATAGCAAGACTAGTACTTAGTAAAGTATAATTGAGGACCAAACAGGCACGTCTCCATTGACGTGCTTGCTTTAGCAAGAGAGTTTTCGTAAATTTTTTTATTTTTTTGTTTTACTTTAATTTAATTAATTATACAATTTTATTAAAATTATGGGACTCTCTTTAGCTATTACTTTTAGTTTTAAATTCATATACTTTAGTTATTGTATCGACCCTCCAGGTAATTTCTGTGGTTCTGCAAATATTTTATCAGTTTGAGAATTTGCATAGTGATTGCGGACTATTTCTGACTTTTTGACACTGATTGTTCAGTCGTTGGGTAAATTGTTTGATAATTATACATTTTCGAGTTAAATAAGAGATTATGACCCTAAAATAATTTTTTTTGAGAAAGCCTTAGTAAACGTCCTTGGAACAAAAGTCTAATGGTTCCATCAGCTCTGGAATGACCAGATTAGGCTAGCATGTTCGATGCAATTATATTCAGTTTTGCAAAATTATCCGCCGGGGTGGGTCAATAGTGACTTTAGTCAACGTCCTTGGTAAACGTGCTCTAAATGAAAATTCTGATCGCACCATTGGATTTAGAACGTCGAGTTCAGTCTATCAAAATCAATTGATAAAATTCCGTTGGATGCGAAAATGCAATTATAGTTGGGGTTTATTTTCGTACTTTTTTCAAAAACTTCGTGTTGTGATATCTCTGCCATTTCTTATCGGACCAAGTAAAATTTGGATCTAAATTGTACTTCTAAATTTTACTTATTTTATTTATTTTTAAAAATATTTTAGTACTTAATTAAATTATATTAATATTTATTTTAATTATATAAAATATATCAAATT
>JAOTQR010079612.1:0-10445 GCA_025774065.1 Solanum ossicruentum
GAAGTATATGCTAGTATGTTGTGCTGGAAATTTGAGACAGCTTGTGTTGAGAAAGTTGCTGCATACTTGCCTTTTATATTAGTGATCTCTCTATGGTTTGTGGGCTGTATTATGAAGATAAATTGATGTTCTTGACATGGTATGAGTTATAGATATTATAGTAAAGTTGTTGCCCTGATTTTGATTTCATTTGATGAGCGCATTTTATTGGGTTATCTTGAGTGTTATGTTGATTGGAACTTGCGGGTTGTTGTATATAAGGCTATTAGCTCACGTCCTTTGTGACTTATTAAGTACTTTTAAAAGATAGTTTAAGGTCTGTTTATATGTGTAAGTATTACTGGAACAGTAAGTTGGAATAGGTTTGGAGTTGTCGACATTGAAATGTAGCGAAGGGAGGTAACGTTATGCTGTCCATTTTTAGGTTGTATAGAATTGTTATGTGTTATGCTTTGTGGGCTGTTGTAACGTTTTTATGGCATTAAAACAGGCTGGTCATGATGTGTATGTGTGAATGTGTGTTGGAAAGTACGATTAGAGACGTAGAGGTTGGAAGAATACGCTCGGGTTTATAAAAACCCGCTTGCTGTCCATGTGTTGTTTTGTTATGTGATTGGACTACCAAGATGTGTCTATTGGCTGCTAATGCTAGTTTTATCCCTTTCTATGTTGTAGATAAGTATTTGGAGGAAGGAAAGGTTATTTTGAGGTAATAGAAAGGTCATATAATGAGGTATGTAAGGTTACTTGATTTCGTATCACTTGGCATGAAACATAGATCTCTCCTTGGTATATAAAGGTATTTGCCAACTCCGACACAACTATAAACCATGTCTCTACTTTTTTACATGTTCATATGATTCCATATATAGTCACCTTCAAACCTGCATACATGCTTTGACACTAAGTTACATGGGTTCCTGCTGCAAAATAAAGTTCATGAGTTGTTTCATTTCATACGCATTTCATCATTTGTGTAATACACTCTTTTCATTATCATATTGTCTTGTGTGATTATCCACATGTTGCATGCTACATATACAGTCCTACATCTCCAATATTATGGCCACCAAAAGAATCACCTCAAAGGTAATTGAAAGATAAAGTATACAGTTTTTGATAGGTGGTAGCCCGAGGGGTGGAGATAGTACCTAGCCAGGGACGATCCTATCACGGGGGTAGCCCAAGGGATTAAGTAAAACCTAGCTAGGGACAAACCCGATACAGTTTCACCATTGATCTGTTGGTCATTTATTTTACAGTTGTGCACAGATTTTTCAGTAAAGGTAAAGTAAAATAAAAAATATAAAGTACATGATCCCACTGTATAACAAAAGGTGGTCTCTTATGTTAAATCAGTGTACTATTTCATTTGAGTTGTTACTTGATATACAGTATATCCTACCTTACATACTCAGTACATTATCTCGTACTAACGTCCCTTGTAGGGGACCTGCATTTCATGCTGCATTTACAGGTGCTAGTAGATCGCCCCAGTAGGAGTACAAGATATTCAGCTGCTGTCACCAAGCTCCAGGTTGTTTTGGGGCTTTGTACATGTCTAGGGCTTATATGTTTTTATTGCAAAGTTTGTTAAGGTGGGGCCTATCCCGACCCTTATCAGCTGTTTTTTCTTTCTTTAGAGGCTTTGTAGACTATGTAAAGGAAGGTGAAGTCATGTCTCATACTATAGACACTGGGGCCCCAACAGCCTAGTGATATGCATTTCCTTTTCGCTTGTCATCACTATTAATATTCTTAAAGGCATGTCAAATGTAGAAACCCCTTATAGTATGTATAGAAAATGCATAGGTACAGGTTAGTTTTCCCGAGCCTTATCGGCGATGGGTGCCAATCCATCCCAACGGGACTTTGGGGCGTGATAGTAATTATGTTGTTGCACTACTTTTGCAGCCTGCAAAGATGAATTTTTGTACGACGTCGTAATTGTATTCTTAAAAGAAATTTGTGAGTTGATAGTTATAATATACCATCCCCTATTTTATTTAGGGACTATTTGTGGACTATTTTAAGATTGAGTTTATGTGATAAAAATGTTGGAAATAATTTTAGGTAAAGTTAGAACAGGTTCGGGATTGTTGACGTCGAAGTATGGTGAAAGGATGTAACGTTGTGCTGCTTGTTTGTATGTTGTGAAGAATTGTTATGCGTTGTATCTTTTGGGATGTTGTAAGACTATTAAGGGTCTGAAATAAAATGTACATGACATGTACATAAGAATGGTTGTTAGAAAGTACGATTATAAGTGAAAAGGGTGAAGAAATGTCTTCGCATCGCTAATTAAACATTTGCTGCCCGGATATTTATTTTTATGGCATTGGGCTGCTAAGAAGTGTTTCGTCACTGCTAATACTAGTCTTGTTGCCTAATATAATGTAGATAAATATTTGAGGGAAAACTCATCCACTCCAAGGTAGTAACGAGGTATGTAAGGCTACTTGATTTCGTATCGTTTGGCATGAAACATAGATCCCTCCTTAGTACATAAAGGCATTACCAGCTCCGACACAATTATTAACCGTGTCTCCACTCTTTCATATGTTTACATGTGGCCATATATAATCCCTTCAAATTTGCATATACACATGGATACCAAGTTACATGGGTTCTTGTTGCTAAATAATATTCACGAGTTGTTTCATTTCATACGCATCTCATTATTTATGTAACATACTCCTTTCATTGTCATATTATCTTGTATTGTTATTTACATGTCACATGCTACATCTACAGTCCTACAGCTCTAATATTATGACCACCAAAAGAATAATCTCTAAGGTAATTGAAAGTATAAAGTATATTGTTTATTGATAGGTGGTAGCCCTGGGGTGGAAGAATCACCTAGCCAGGGACGATCCTATCACGAGTGGTAGCCCGAGGGATTAAGGAAGAACCTAGCCAGGGACGATCCTGATATAGATTTACCACTGATCAGTTGGTCATTTGTATTACAGCTATGCACAGATTATACAGTAAAGTTAAAGTAATATAAAGAACATAAAGTACATGATTCCAAAGTATAACCAAAGGTGGTCTCTTATCCTACAACAGTGCATAGTATCATTTGAGTTGTTACTTCATATACAGTATTTCCTGTCTTACATATTTAATACATTATCTCGTACTGATGTCCCTTACGGGAGACCTGCATTTCATGCTGCAGTTACAGGTGCTAGTAGATCTCCCCATTAGAGTACAAAATATCCAGCTGTTGTTACCAAGCTCCAGGCTGCTTTGGAGCTTTGAGTGTATCTAGAGCTTATATGTTTGTATTATACAATTAATCAAGGCGGGGCCTGTCTCGACTCTTACTAGATACTCTCTCTTATTTAGAGGCTGTGTAGACTATGTAAATTAAAAGTATGGTCATGTCTCGTACCTTAGACACCGTGGCCCCAATGGCCTAGCCATATGCATTTTCTGTTGGCTTTTTATTACTGTTTACTTTCTTAAAGGCAGAATGAAGATAGAAATCCCTTATAATATGTCTAAAAAGTGCATAGATATAGGTTGGTTCTCCCGAGCCTTATCGGCAACGGGTGTCGATCCTCCTTAATGGGACTTCGGGCCTGACAATTACACAAACCAAAAGGCATGCATTTGAATGCATATGTACCATATGGACCTGTGAATGTTATCTTTTCTTGGTCTTCGGGTATAATGGTTATCTGGTTGTATCCCGAGTACCCATCAAGGAAGCAATAATACTCCTTCTTAGCGAGTCTGTCCAATATCTGATCAATGAAAGGCATGGGGTAATGTTCTTTCCTGGTGGGATTGTTCAAACTTTTGTAATCCGTATAGATTCGCCATCTTGTCACCATTCTAGTTGGAATCAGCTCATTCTTTTCATTGGTGACAATCGTCATCCCACCTTTCTTGGGAACAAATTATACAAGGCTTACCCATTTGTTGTCTGAAATTGGGAAGATGATTCCTGCATCCAACCACTACCTCTTTCATGAGTGGATTCAGCCTTCTCTGTGGTTGAGCCACTGGCTTGTGACCCTCCTCCATTAAGATTCTGTGCATACATAAGGTTGGGTCGATGCCATGGATGTCAGACATCTGCCTCCCCATTGCTCTCTTTATTTTCTTTAGCACCACAATAGCAGCTTCTATCTGGGCTGTAGTCAATGAAGTAGACAAAATTATAGGTAATATATTGTTTTTGCCAAGGAATTCATACTTGAAATATGATGGTAGCTTCTTCAACTCCAACTAAGGAGCCTCCTTAGCTGAGGGTTTGGATGGTGGTCCCAAAACCCTATTTAATGGCTCATTCATCTTTTTCAGCATACTCACATTGTGAGCATTTAACACACTCTCAATTTTGCAGGCCTCAGTATCATCCACTAGCACTTGATTCAGCAACACCTTGTCTAGTGGATCTTTAATCTCATCCTGGCTTATAGCAACTATAGTGTCTATTACAGTGTTGGCTACTAAATCATCATAAGCAGCCGGTAGCTTCATAGCCTGGTACACATCGAACACTTTCACCTTATCATGGGCTCTCATGGTGAGCCTCCCTGCTATGACATCAATTAATGCCCCTCCTGATGCTAGGAACGAACACCCAAGTGTGAATGGGACCTCAGCGTCCAGCTCAAAATCCAGAATGATGAAGTCCACAGGGAAAATGAGTGATCCCACTTGGACTAAGTCATTCTCAATAACTCCATTAGGCCTAGCCACAGACCGGCCTGCCAGCTATAAACACAATGGCGGTTGCTTCGGCCTTCCAAGCCCTAGCTTTAGGAACAAGGAGGTGGGCATGAGGTTTATGCTTGCTCCCAGATCACATAAGCCCCAAGCATTCATACGACTTCCGATTTACCTGCACAATAAAACTCCTTAGATCTTTTAACTTCGCTAGCAAGGGTGATCTATTGAGAACTTTTGAGTTGCAAGCCTTTGCCAGTGTCACAGTCTCATACTCAGGACACTTAATTTTGTTAGCAACAATGTCCCTGACATATTTGGTGTATTTCGGGATCCCCTGCAAAACATCAATAAAAGGTAAGTTAATGTACCTGTTTTAGCAGGCCGATGAACTTCTGAAAGCAATCATCCTGTTTTTTCTTCTTGAGCTTCTATGGGAATGGAGGAGGAGGTTTTAGCAATAGAGTTTCCCCATCAGTGCTTGATCTGGAATTGCTAGCCTCATTGTTCTGTGTAGCTTTCTGATCATCCCTTTTTTTTCTTCTTGGGTACCAATTCAGTTAAGGGCTTTCCACTACTTTTGCTAATCACGTTTACCTGCTTTGGGTTGGGATCAGTGTACCAGGTAGGCTTTCTTGAGGCCTGAAATTTATTGAGCTGGCCAACTATCCCAATTGCTTTTCTAAGTTCTGCAGATCCTACTTGTTCCTCCGAATCTCCTCGTCTTACCTGTTTTGGCTTGCCAAGATCTGCCTTAACACCTCACTATCTATCATGGTGTTTGGATTATCCTGTCTTGTAGGATCTTGGACCAGCTAATTCTGATAGGCATTTCCATCCTATGGTTTCTTCTGAGGTGGCCCATGATTCAGTTGATTGCCACCCCATGATAAGTTTGGGTGGTTACTCTAATTTGGGTTATATGTTCCCGAATCCCTGATAGCCCCCTCTGTTAGCATTGCTAACAAAGTTTACTGCCTTCGGATAGGCTCTGTATGCTTCAGCTGTGTGGTCGCCTCAGCCACAAACATCGCCTCGCCTCAGGGGCTTGTTGCTGACACACTGCTAATGAAGCTTGTAGTTGTAGACCTAAAGCCAAATTGTTAAAGTTTATGTTCATCATGCTCTTCATTGTTTCCATTTATGTCACACCCCCAAAATCCTGTTAAGGCAAATTGACACCCGTTGTCGATAAGGCTTGCGAGAACCAACCAATATCCATGCGCATTCTATGCATATTATAAGGGATTTCTACATTCAACATGCTTTCAAGAAAGTAAATAGTAATAACAAGGCAAAAGGAAATGCATATGACCAGTCCATTGGGGCCTTACATAGTCTAAAAAGCCTCTAGATAAGGAAAAGTATCTAACAAAGGTCAGGATAGGCCCCACCTCGACTAATTATACAAAAACAAAAATATAAGCTCTAGACACACAAATCTCGAAAGCAACTTGGAGCTTGGTAACAGCAGCTGGATATCCTATAGTCCTACTGGGAGAGCTACTAGCACCTGTACCTGCAGCATGAAATGCAGGTCCCCCGTAAGGGATGTCAGTACGAGATAATGTACTAAATATGTAAGGCAGGAAATACTATATATGAAGTAACAACTCAAATGAAACTATGCACTAGTGTAAGGATAACAGACCACCTTTAGTTATATTGTGGAATCATGTACTTTATGTTCTTTTTATTACTTTACCTTTACTGTATAATCTGTGCATATCATGTAGTACAAATGACTAGTTGATCAGTGGTAAATCTATATCGGGATCGGCCCTGGCTAGGCTTTTCCTTTCACCCCTTAGGCTACCCCCTCCCCTCCCGTGATAGGATCGACCCCGGCTAGGTGATTTTTCCACCCCTTGGGTTACCACCCATCAATAAGCAATATACTTTACTTTATCTTTTAATTACTTTTGAGATGATTGTTTTGATGGTCATAATGTTGGAGCTGTAGGACTGTAGATGTAGCATGTGACATGTAAATAATCATCCTGGCCCCTTGGGCTACCTTCTTGTAGGTGTTTGTTGACCCCTACCTAATGGAGGAACTGACGATGATGATGCAACAATTGACCCAGCAGATTGTGCCATATAACCCATATGTCTCCTCGGGCAATCTCTCATTATGTTCCCTAGTGCACCACACCAATAACAAGCATCTGTCCCAACATAACATGTACCTGAATGACCTCTCCCACATTGTTTGCAAGGTTGCCTAGGAGTTATTTGCTGGCTTGCCGAATATCCCATCGTCCGTGCACCTTGTCCTTGCACCTTGTCCTTCACTTCTTGGACCAAAATGATTACTCCTAAACCCTTGGAGTTATGGTGGAGCACTAGCTACAAGGTGGGAGGATGATGGCTTGGGCAGTCTATTAGAAAATTGAGGCCTAAGCTCACCTTGGAGTTGTGTAAAGTGCCCTGTAGATTTGGCTCTCTTGGATTTCCCCCAATCTAACTCTTATACCCTTCTCCTTTGCCTCTGATCCTAAAGTTTCTATGCAAAAGCTTGCATCTTTGCTATATCCATGTCTTTAATCAAGGAAGCAATGGTATAGTATCTGACCAGATACGAATCCAATCTATCCATATATCGATGAACTCTATCTACCATAGTAGCAACTAAATTAGGAGCATACATGGCCAACGAATTGAATTTAAGGTTATACTTCCTCACGCTCATATTCCCTTGGTAGAAATTCAAGAACTGATCTGGACGGGCTTTGCGGATCTCTAATAGCAAGTAATGGTCAAGGAATGCCTCTTTGAACTCTTTCCAAGTAATTGGGGGAGCATCTATATCTTTGGATTGCCTCCACGCTTCATATCACAATATAGCCATACCTTTCAATCTGTATGTTTGTAACACCCCACACTTTACAATACTAGTAAAATTCAAATGAAACATGACATGATTTGGACCAATTCACGCTAAATCTTAAAAGTGCTTGAATCTCGTGTTAATGGGCTATACGTGCGTTTAACACCTAAGGGGGTCGAGGGTATACATGTTTTGTATCAAATTAAGGAGATTATAGCCTTAAATGAAGTAAAAGAATTGAGGTTCTTGTAGGACTTAGAAGCTAGCAGGTGAGTAACCTACTAGTCTAGCTTAAAATTGCTAGTTAAGCGGAGACGAGGCTCGACGTCGAATTTGTCTAAGTTCGATTATGAATAAAGTCCATGATAAGGGTGCAACTTTAGCCCATGTTTTAGCATCATAAATGGACTATATGTTCAGCCCAAGGGTATTAAAAAGGGCCCAAAGACAATACGAAACACCTAACAAATTGGGCCCAAACTAAGTGAAGGAAACTCTCGTTTGAAGGGTTGAAAAATCATCTTTACAGCCTCACAAGTGTCCCTAAAGAAGATCTAAATCTAGACTTTGAAGGTAAGTAAACTTACTTATTCACCTAGTATGGTTTGTTCATCAAAACCAAAGAGACAATCTCACCTATGCTGGAATTGTTGGACAGATTGTATACTAAGGATTCTTGTGTACTTTTCTTGTTAATTAAGAGGTTTTTCTCTTGTTGGTTGGCTTTATTATGTATTAGTACTTAATTATGCGACAAAGATTTGTTTTACAGTAGTGTAAAAAGGCTGATAACTACTTTTACAGTCCACAAAAGTGAGTCGTTATATGATATCGCAATTATGTGCTTTGTATGAATTTATGGGCTGTTGGAGAGCAAGCTGTTGCTTCACGTCCTTAATAACTGATTTGTTGTTGTTCTGAAATTGGTTCATAGATGGTTGTATGTATAAATGTTTTTGGAACAGTTAGGTTAAGGTTGGAACTGATTTGGAATTGTTAAGGTCGAAAGGTAGCGAGGGGAGGTAACGTTATGCTGCCCATTTTTAGGTGATGTAGAATTGTTATGTGCTGTGTTTGTGGGTTGTTGTAAGGCTGTTATGGCATTAAAGTAGACTGTACATGATGTGTACATGCTAATGTGTATTAGAAAATACGATTAGGGGCGGAAAGGTTCAAGGAATATGCTCGGGTTTATAAACACCCGCTTGCTGCCCATGTATTGTTTTCTTATGTGATTGAGATGCCAAGATGTATTTATTGGCTTCTAATGCTAGTTTTATCCTCTACTATGTTGTAGATAAGTATTTGAAGGAAGGGAAGGTTGTTTTGAGATACTAAAGAGGTCCAACGACGAGGTATATAAGGTTACTTGATTTCGTATAACTTGGCATGAAACATAGATCTCTCCTTGGTACATAAAGGCACTTACCCACTGCAACACAACTATTAACCATGTCTCCACTCTTTTACATGTTCATGTGATTTCATACATAGTCACCTCCAAACCTGCATACATGCTTTGACACTAAGTTACATGGGTTCCTACTGCAAAATAAAGTTCGTGAGTTGTTCCATTTCATACGCATTTCATCATTTGTGTAATGTACTCTTTTCATTGTCATATTGTCTTGTGTGATTATCAACATGTCATATGCTACATATACAGTCCTACAGCTCCAATATTATGGCCACCAAAAGAATCATCTCAAAGGTAATTGACAGATAAAATATATAGTTTTGATAGGTGGTAGCCCCAGGGGTGGAGATAGCACCTAGCCAGGGATGATCCTATCAAGGGGGGTAGCCCGAGGGGTTGAGTATAATCTAGCCAGGGACGAACTCGATACAGTCTCACCACTGATCAGTTGGTCATTTGTATTACAGTTGTGCACAGATTTTACAGTAAAGGTACAGTAATATAAAGAACATAATGTACATGATCCCACAGTATAACTAAAGGTTGTCTCTTATGTTACACCAATGTACAGTTTCATTTGAGTTGTTACTTGATATATAGTACATCCTACTTTACATACTCAGTATATTATCCCGTACTAACGTCCCTTACGGGGGACCTGCATTTCATGTTGCAGGTACAGGTGTTAGTAGATCTCCCCAGTAGGAGTAAGGATATTCAGCTACTGTCAACAAGCTCCAGGTTGCTTTGGGGCTTTGTATATGTCTAGAGCTAACATGCCTTTATTGAACAGTTTGTTGAGGCGGGGCCTGTCCCGACCCTTATCAGATGTTTTCTTTATTTAGAGGCTTTGTAGACTATGTAAAGCAAAGTGAAGTCATGTCTCGTACTATAGAATCTGGGGCCCGAACGGCCTAGTCATATGTATTTTCTTTTGGCTTATTATCATTGTTTATCTGCTTAAAGGCATGTTAAAGGTAGAAACCCCTTATAGAATGTATAGAAAGCGCATAGATATAGATTGGTTCTCCCAATGCCTTATCGGTAACGGGTGCCAATCCGCCCTAATGAGACTTTGGGGCATGACAGAAGTACCTCCCCCCCTTAGGAACATTCGTCCTCAAATGTTAGCCCAATCGGATAGCTTAACCAAGTCTAAATCTTTACTTACCCAAACTTTGACAACATATTAAGTATACAATAACACGTACCTATTAGTGTCCTAATTTTGCATGTTGGACTTCCTCTTTAGTTTCAAATAGGTGAGGATATTTTAATTTCATAACATCCTCGGCTTCCCATGTTATTTCTTCTGCTTGCTGGTTCCTCCAAAGTACTTGAACTGAAGTTATTTCTTTATTCCTTAGCTTCTTAACTTGACGATCTAGAATAGCAACTAGTACCTCTTCATAGGTGAGATATTTTGTAATCTGTACATCCTAAATAGGAGTGATACGAGATAGATCACCTATGCATTTTCAAAGCATTGAGACATGAAAAACCGGATGAACC
>JAOTQR010079613.1:0-10444 GCA_025774065.1 Solanum ossicruentum
ATTTGGTAGCGATGGGAAGGCCGATCAAATGTCAACAGAAAATACAACTGCACTTGGGATAAAGCCATGGGGTGGCGTCGTGCTTTGTCAAACTCGGTCTTCATTCAAATAGAAGCGTCCTATCTGAATGAATCAGAGCAATATCACACCAATGACGTTGTGACTTGCCATGATGCCACGTTGCATCACTCAAGCAGGTATGAAAGCTAGAGGAGCAAGTCATCACCCCAGTCGAAGACTCAATTTTCAATTCTTATAGGTGAATAGGTGAAAGGCCATCTGAGAGTGAAGAAGTCATCCTCACCCCAGTCACCAACTCCTATCTAAACATCCCCCCTTTGAGCTTCAAAAGAAAATCAAAGGGACGACGTCTATTAGATGGTGGATGAAGCAAGGAGCAAGGAGTAGGCTTGGGGACCAGAAAGATCTACAAATAAAAAGACCAAACACAATAGTTTATAATCGGTCTTTACTGTAGAACAAACAGGACTGAAATAGACTTTTTATCTATGAATCACAGATCTCAGCCATCAGACAGATCAAAGTATCCTGAAGGAACTAGAGAGGACGGCCAGCCATCCACATTCTGTCCCCTGATCAATCACAGCCACTTAGTAGCTACGTCACATTTCGGGAAGCTCACAATCCAGACTTTAACCACCAAAGTATCCTCCCATAATCACAAAGGGGCAGAACCCTCTATAAAGAGAGCTCTGAGCTCCATGCACCGAATGAGTTAAACTATGGTAACAGAGTGAAACTATCATATTACGTAGTGAACATAGTGAACGAAGTGCTCGACGACCAACTCTAGGTACTTCGTACCTAGCAACTTCGTACGTTGAATATAGTTCAATTTCATTCTATTAAGTTGCCATCCCGTCTCCTTCAGCAGATCCTGGAGGCCTTGAAGTAGTTGAGTTTCCACCCAGGTCTACTAGCTCACATTTAAGGCCCTTTCATGTAGTTCGATTAGTAAGTTACCGGAGATTTACCTATCTGATCATCCTATTCGACTGAAGTATATCGGGGGAGGATGTTACAGGTCTTCCTGAGAGAACAAGTCTTTCTATTGAGTTGCATTCCCTTATCCACTAAGAGATCAGTAGGCTATGACAGCTTCTTCACAGCCATTTAGTATTCCCGGTGAAGCAGTGACTCTTCCATGACCATTTCGAAGCCCTTAAGGGATCAAGACAGCTTAGGGAGGCACAACTCCCGTTCTCTAAAAAAGAATTAAAAGAATGGAAGTTGGATTCACTAACCTTTTGGCCGGAGTCATTCACACCAACGGATGCCTGACTTCTTCGGTCTCATGCTTCTATAAGGCTTTTAGAGACTCCACCTATTGTGATCCAAAGTGCAGCCTCTACGTTCAAGCTTTCAAGCCCGAATGAGTTGAACGGTATGAAGTTGCTCGAAAGAGTGAAGACAGAAAAGTTGGACTAATTGGTCAGCCTTGTCGTATCTACACCTAATTATATGTCAATGAAAGTCTTTCTGGGTAGCGCCACATGAGAGCCGTACTGGCTAATTTGAGATAGAAAGCAGCATTGAACCAACTATCTGATCTTGTATGATTAACCACAGCCATCGGGATAAAAAGTAGATCGCTCTTTAGTTTAGCCAACTTTCCAAAGAGTAGTAGCTGAACGAACTTTGTTTAGAAGTCCAACTAACCACGACCATAGACGAAGACTGAGCAAATTTCTATTCCAAAATTTTGTTAGAAAATGATATTTGATCATGTAGCAACTGAAAACGTCTGGAAGAGACAAAGCCTTAGGATGATGCCGGAACTGGATTTCCTACACTTCATTACGGTGATTCAGATAAGATAGATGGAACGAGTATGAAGATGGTATTCACTTAGGCTTCGGAGGAACGAAGTAGCTAGAGATTATGTTGACTGAAAGGTACATAGTCGCCAGAGATTCCTTTCAAATGATT
Source organism: Solanum ossicruentum (assembly GCA_025774065.1). Taxonomy (NCBI): domain Eukaryota; kingdom Viridiplantae; phylum Streptophyta; class Magnoliopsida; order Solanales; family Solanaceae; genus Solanum; species Solanum ossicruentum. The sequence continues at coordinate 1,951 of JAOTQR010079613.1, forward strand.
AATGTTTACCATTCCATTATTCACACACACTTTTTGATGATTTATTGGCTGCCTTGCTTTCTTTTTGCTCCGCTCGTGCATGGCACTCCTTGCTCGCTCCGCGGAATACCGAAGCGACTACCTTACTTAAGCAATTTGACCTTCGCTAGTCCCGCAATTGTTCAAAAGCGTTGGACAGGGGGCCGCTTTCTTGCAGGTCGTGCCTTAGGGTAAAGAGTTTCTCTAAGGACTCCTCCCCACTAGCGGTTCGCGGATTATCGAGGGCCCGCGCCCCACGCCCCATCCAATCTCCTTCTAGATCAAAGCGAGACATGATCCTGAAAATATCGACTTTGACCTCGAACAGATCCTGGGCTTCTATCCGTGCCACATTTATCAGCTTCGCAGAGGGAAAAGGCTTTTAGATAAAAGGCGACTTTGGATGGTGCAAACGCTATCTCCCCCAATCACTTTAGTGTCGGAATAAGGATAGGGTTCGACGGGGAGAGGCTGATTAGATGGGACGCCAGTTCCCTACTGTTGGGGACCAACCGCAGAAGTACCACAAGTACCTATAACCATTGTCAAGACATCCAAAAGAAAGGAAAGAAAATAACCAACAAATACTGTTATTTGGAATTGCGAAAAAGGGGAAAACAAAAGAATGAATGCTCTTGTTTACTTTCTCTGTAAGATCGCCTCCAAGCAGAAACTTTTCGTTCTTTTTTTGCTTATTTGGTGGCCTATCTATTCAATGTGTTATCAGTGTATGCACCGAAGTCTTGGACTACAATAGACTACGTACCTTAGTTGCTACTACGTTCACTATGTACCTCTCCCGTAGGTCGAGCACTACGTACCTCTTTCGAATGAGTTTCACTATGGTAACAAAGTTCAACGAATCTCTTGTTCAACTCATTTGAAACGAATCCTCACCGAGCCAGATGGAGAGTAAGCCCTTCCCGCTTGTCAAGAATAAATGAATGTAGCCTCAATATCCTGGCTGATGCCTCGAAGGAGATTCGCCAAGCAGTCATGTACAGGATACAAGAGAAACTGGTTCACATAGTTTGCAATGGGAAAAGTCGTCTTCCAATCGACCACGACAAGGTGGTATTGCAAGGTCTTTTGGCTTCCTTCGAAGATCAGATCTAGTTGAAAGGAAATGGTATTCATTCTTTATCTTTGAGGAAGGCTATTGTGAATATACGAGTAGAGGTTGTTTCGGAATAACCGATGTTAGCAAGAAGGGGAAGTCAGGGCACTAACATAGTTGATGCAGAGAAGGCCATGGTTGTTATTCCAGGTTTGGTAGCATAGCTTCTTACATTACTTGAAATTCCCTTGACTCGTGGAAAGGAAGCACTGAACTTGGCACCCAACGGAGTCCTTAATTGCTTAAGATCGTCAAAGGTACTTATCAAGGTACCATAAGAACGAAAAAGTCTATTAACGAGGAAGTCTATATCAAACCAGTCTTCGCACAGTTGTCCAAGACCACTTGATTGGGGACGGTAATATCCTTCTTGTGATGCCTAGAGCATTTAGAAATCTCAAGGATCTACTCCCCCCCCCCAAACAAGGGGCGACTTGTCCTCCTTTGTTAGAACTCGATATGGGTTTTCATTCACAGATAGGTGTGTTAGCCAGAAAGGAGACTCACTCGGCTATATCCTCCTCAGGACCTGCCCGACATGTATTTGACTTGGAGATGAATTCTCCGGCCATACCATCTGCACCTTCTGCGATTGTTACGCTTGGTCGGTCATCAAAGAAAAGTGGAAGCTTCAACCGTGTAGACGAAAATAACTAAAGAAGTACGCGACCTCAAAAATAAACATCTACATCCCGTCGCTACGCTTTCAGTCCTTTCATTGTTCATCTTCCCACGTGAGGGTCTTGCTCCCCGAAGCCAACCGAATTCCTCTCTTCGAACGGAGCCCAGGTGGAATCCACCCCTGGTTTTCTACTATGTATAACCTCCTCATCAACAAACCTTTCAAGAAGAACCATTCAATTAATGAAAACCCTGAGCTTGTAAGCAGCTGAATCACTCTCTCCTCTCGTAGTGTGCTGGCATGAGGTAAGGGCATATTCCACTAGCTCTTCTAAGAAAAGAATTAGAGGGTGTTCAATGAATCAGTAAAATGAGTTGGCTAGGCTTTCCCTTTGAATGAGTAGATCTTCGCGCCTGCATGCCTCCCTTTACACAATGCTACTGAAATGGAGGAAGTGAAGTGACAGAAATGGTAGTCGTGTATTGGTACCGGTTGAGTACTCCTTATTGTGATCTCTCACTCTGGGCTAAGATAGTCTTAAAAGTGCTAGCGTAGCGGGAGAGCAAATAGCAATGAACCTTATCCATCCCTCCTACCAAGAATTACTATAGCTCTATATACGAGGAAAAGGGTACCAATAGGCGGATGCAGGCAGGGAATACTTAGTGCTTGGAATATGAAAGCTATGAGGCTTGGGCGAGAGAGTAGGTCTAGATTGAAAAGAAGTGCCCTGACTCTCTCTTTCAGTATGTGCCCTGAGCTCAGGAAAGACCCTTTCTTTATGGATGATCCCCCAAATCCATTACTGACTTGAACCCGCTTTGATCAAACGTTAAAAGCCTTCACTTACATAGCTTACTATATTAATTGAAACTCTCTTTTTGATATATGAGATTGGAAGTTACATAGCTTGAAAGTGGAATGAGAAAGACCAAGCTCGCTTCGTTTGACTTTCAAGTATGAAACTGAAAGCTTTGAATCATTGCTTTCCAAATTCAAGTATTCGACTTAACGACTTTCAAGCAAGTAATTTAACTCTTATACTTAATGCAAGATGATCCAACCTACGACTAGCAAATTCAACTTCCCTTCTGCCCTGTCAAACTCAATAGATAACACTAACACCCTGCTTTCAGTGTCATACTTGCTTTCAAGTCTTATTCGAATAGTTTAATTAAAGGCTATAAAGTTTAATTTCATTACGCTTGCTTTCATTGCGTCCAGTTTCATTGCTAGTTTAATTCATTACTTGAAAGTCTAATAGTTAATTTAGTTATGCTTTCAAGTTGAATTGCGTGAAGTTGAATGAATTACTTTATTGTTTAATTCAAAAGTCGAATTAATTACGCTTTCAAGTCTTATTTGAATAGTTGAATTAACTGCTCGAAAGTTGTAATCATTAGCTCAGTGGAATTAAACAAAGCAGAATTAAGCGTTCAGTTTCATTAGATCAGTGTCAGACTTGATTTCATTACTTTCAAGTGAAGTTGCTTTCAAGTTGAATTCATCAGCATAGTTTAATTCATATGATACATATGATAGTTGAACATAGTTAGCATGTAGCGATGTATGAAATGGCTGATCTTTGGGCAGCCTATGAATCTCAACCCTATCTACGTCACATTCAAGTTCGATTAATTGGCTTATTTGAATGCCGAAAAACCTACTTTTCAATGATTGAAGTATGGTGAAGCATTCATAAAACGAATAATTAATCCAGCTAAATGATCTATGATTTTAGTTTCCGCATAAGCCTTAGTTACTCATCTTCCTCTCTTTCCTTGCCTAGAAGTCTTCGGCAGGCTTTCCATCTTAAGAAATTCACATTCAAATTATGACACCTAAAACACTTTGAAAATGAAGCAAGACCAGAATCGGAGACAAGAGACTTAGGTATAGAAAGATCTACACCAAGATCTGTCACGCCCTGATGATATACAAATGCGACCTTCCTATCAATGATACATATGATAGAGTTGAATAACAGATACTCTAGCTACTACGTTCACTACGTAATATGATAGTTTCACATAGTTCAACTCATTCGACCGAACAACGAATAGTGAAAGGAATATGATACATATGATAGTTTCACATAGTTCAACGAATATGATACATATGATAGTTTCACTATGTGGAGAGGAATCTATTGTTTAATGAATAGTGAAACTCATTCTGTTAGAACCTCTCTCTATCAACTCATTTTTATCCCCAATTCCATACTGAGGGTCGAACCTGCAGTATACCTTGAACCCTTAGAATTCAATCACCCCGCTTCTTACAAAACTTGTGTAACGAGGGGCAAGAGTCCCTACTCTATTACGAAGTCTAAAGGACCCAGGCAGAGCATTTCCAGGGAAAGCCCGATTTGACCGACGAGGAAAACGCCTCTCTAAGAGAAAAACTCTTTCTTCTCAACTCATTGTTTGATACAAAAAAAATCCCATGTCACTATTCGTTTCGAATGAGTTCTTACTTTCACTATGTTTAACTTCACATAGGTAAACGAATCTCTGCTATTCCTATTCATATGAGTTTCACTATGGTAACTATGTGAAATGAACTTCGTACCTCTGGTGGTGCTTCCACAGGTTCAGGAGATATGAAATATCTTCCAGCAGTGAGTGTCCTTCCCGACTTAGCCTTCTTGGGCCCTTTTCATGATGGCTTTTTGGCAGTTTCCTCCAATCCTCACCCCCTTCCCTGATGGTTGGCCTACGAACTGCTTGAATTTGTGGACTTCTAGTCTTACATCCACTGCTTGGTGTCTCAGGTCGATGTTGCTGGCCTTAAGTAGGCTTAACCCCTCTTTCTCCTCTGAAAGGTATGACCAATGTACGTAGTGATGAAGTACCTAGTTAGCTTTGTTATGTGGATTTTCCATCACCTTTTTCTTGTTCAACTCATTTCCTACCTATGTATTCTAGTCTAAACTGCCTCCACTTCTAAGGGAACCCAGAACGGAACTTGATTCCTTGTGAGACCGCCTCTCCATCTTCTAGTTCTTCTAGTCTGGTCTTTCCTTCTATGCATCGATACCAGTTCCCATGAGATAGGGATCTCATATTCAATCCCTTGTTTCCTTAGTCAATGAATGCTCTACTTCATACTTTTCACTAGCTAAGTGAGCCCTTCCATTCTAGCTACCAGGGTGTTCTTTTTCTTCTCATACGAGATTTCTAAACTGATCTTCTACTTAGCTAAACGAATAGGGTCATCGCTGACACCTGTAGTAATCAATTGCTTGTTTTCTTTTAGGCTAGCCTATCTAACCTATCTAAAGAGTGAAACTCATACCTCCAAAGCTGCTCCGAAGCAACTCGTATCAGGCTAACATGGGATAGGTAGTATCCGAATTGGCCCATCACACGAGAACCAACCTTCCCTTCAAAGGGTACCAAACTAGCTTTCTATATTTTCTATATTGTAGAGCTTCCAGAGGTTCGTCTTATACCTCTTATACCAAAGGGACTATTTCCTCTACTTCGTAGGGTAATCACCAGACTAACCAATAAGGTTATTCGTTTCTTTAGTTGGGAAGGTTGATCTTTAACGAACAAGCTATAGATAGGTACGAAATTAGTTCTTCCTTTCACTATGCTAACTATGTGAAACGCAAGTAGTGAACGAAGTACCTCTAATACATATTAGTTTGAACAGCCAAAAAATCACTAGCAGCATCTCTAAACACCACAGCAGCACCACTCTTACCTGGATTACCTCTTGATGCACCATCTATCTTACATTTAATCCATTGTCCACTAGGGAATTCCCAACATACTCTTCTACAATGTAGCCTGGAGATGTAGCTCTCCAACTCACTAACCAATTCAGGCCAATTAGAAGACAATGTTTTCATCTTAGGAAACCTGTACACCAGTAAATTGTGCAGAGTTGCTGAAACCTGAGAAATTAGGCTGTTCAAGGAGATATTACCACCATACCTTATTTTCTTTCTCCTCTTCCATAGCTCCCAGACAACTACATAGGGCAATGATTGATATAAGGGCTTCAGATATACATATGCAGGGTCTTTCCACCACCTTTGAAATACCTGCTGTAAGCTAACACCATGTCTCAAACCTGCACCCAAGGAAAAGTACTGCCATACCATATCAGCAGATTGACTCTTCAGAAAAAGATACTGCATGGTTTCCACTCTTGGTCGATTACAACACCAAGACCTTGAGGGCATTATATATCAAAGTCTTGTCAGAATGTTATCTAAAGGCTGTTCGCACTCTACATGAGAAGAAACATATCTTGATTGGCAACCCCGGAGTCCATATGTATTTGTAAGCATCAAGCCGAGGTCCCTTTTCTCTAACTAAATGCCAAGCTGAATGAAGAATATAGTGTCTTGCTGAGTTCTGCATCCTAAAAGCCCTGTCCTTCTCTGCATAATTCATCACCAAAGGCAGCTTCTGCACCAAATATCTTGTGGCAATAAATCTCTCACAGCAGGTTCATTCCAGTGTTCACCCCTTTAGCCACCTTATCATTTGCACCAGGACTCAATTCTTCTTCTGTCACTTCTTCATCTTACTCTGCTACTGATGAATCCGCCCTCTTCAACTACAAGGCCACGGCAGGACACCTATCTTTCAATGTCTCACAACCTTTGCTTTGCCTCCGGAGAGAGTTGTTGAGGGTTCGAGGAACTTGCTTTACTCAAGCTTTCACGTGCCGAATGAGTCCATCTCATAAGGTAAGGTGACCGGCATAGACAGAGATTGAAGTAAGGGAAAGCAAATGCGATCTACGCAAGACGCCAAACTATTCCATTTTGTAGGAAAGGAGGACCTACTGAATCAGTCTCCAATCAATCGTAGGCAGTTGAGAAAATGGATTTGCCTCTTTCATTTAGTGTTCATTGTCGAATCGGACGCTTAACCCCTGCCCCCGGGGGAAGTCAGACTTTAATTTCCTGCCTTGACCTAGGCCTCACATCGATCGTTCTGTCCACTGAACTCATCAATCAACCTTGACCTTGACTCTCACTACGTACTCCAACTCGCACTATTAATGAAGACGCTTCATCTTATGAAGTAGGAAGAAGACTAGGAAAGTAATCGAACAGACAAGGCTCTTATAGAGAAGAGCTAACTAGAGTATGCCTGGAACGACGAACGAGGAGTATGAGAAGAGAGTTTTGAAGGTCAGATCGGGGGCTAGTAAAGCTTGTGTTCCGGGTCAATAAAGACTACAAACAAGTACTGCTAACAAGAAGCTAACAAAGAGAGGCTGCAAAAGAAGAGCTTGTTCCGGTTCCGGATACAAGAATAAGAAGAAAGGAAGAACAAGAGGACAAGAAGGAGAAGAGGCGAGTACAGTTTCACTTCAGTTTCACTTGCTTGGTGACCTCGTTCCTGGTCAGAGATAGGAAAGAATCCAAAGCTTGCAAGGATGTTAGGCTTCGAACGCTGCTAGGACAGAGAAATTGGAAAGCTAGGGCTCCTACCTTGAATACAAAATCAATTACCAGACAGGCTGGCCACTTGTACGTAATAGAATAAAAATCAAGGCAAATTCCCCTGATAGGAGTGAACCCCCGACGAACGAATGCAATACATGGAAGGCTTACGGATGTAGTACTGGACGACTTTACCTACAATATTTCCTACTCCTACTTGTCATACAAAGAGAATGCTTGGAAAACTTGGAATGATTACAGATGCATTTGATTCGGTCTATTCTAAGTAGTCCATTGGGTAAGCAGCGGAGGGAAGAGGTCTATACCCATTGTCGTAGCTAAAAGGGTTCCCTTTCTTACTTCATTGAGATTAAGAGTCAGGGCATCAGAGGGAGGGACTCAGAGCGAGTCTAGGGTCTTGCAGGATCACTGGCCAGTAGCCATTCTTTAGGTGCATTTGCTTTAGCTTGAGTGCTTCCATGCCCGGTAAAGTTGATAAACTGAATAGAAATCCTTTTGCTTGGGTTGAAGGAGAAAAAAATCCTAGCTGTAGGGGAAAGAGATTGAGGATAGTTTGACATAAGCAGGCATCCATTGTCACGAGTGAGCAACTGCTTCTCCTAAAGACTGGGTTCCCAAGGCATAAGAAAAAGAGAAAGCGGATTAGGAAAGATTCAAGGATTGCTATACTCGGGTTCAGGTGAAGTACGCAACAAAGAAAAAGGATTTAAAAAATTCATACTAAAGAGGGGGCCCGAATCGAAGGGCTCTTCTTTCTTTGATTTGAAAAGAAGGTGAGAGCCTTAACCCTCTGGTCTGTGGGTAAACCCTTCAAAGATAGAAAGCCAGTGTCCTCTTTGAAGAGTTCTTCGGTGAAAGGATCACTAGCACCCAAGAAGGGATAGGGGCCCATACAAAATTTCCTAATTTTGCACTCTTATTACATTCAATTCAGTTTGAGATGAAAGGACATCAGATAGTCTCATTCAAAAAAAGAAAGATAGGTAATTGACTCTATCCAAGACTGAGACAACATAGGCTAAAGAAAGGGACAAGGCTTAGGGGGCAGCTAGACGATCAAAGATCAAGCAAGTGGATGCAATCAAAGAGAATCACCACTTTCTCCGTCTTAGACTTTTTTGACTACTTCGAATGGAATGCTGCGGGAAAGGGCTTAGACTAACTATCGGAACAAGCAAATTTCCCTTTAGCCACTCGTGAATGGGCATCAAAAAGGAACTCCCACTAAAACCTCAAGGAAGATTGAATCCTCTAGGTGCAAGTTAAACATCAACTCAAGAAAGCGATAGGCGAATGGGGATAG
>JAOTQR010079614.1:0-10444 GCA_025774065.1 Solanum ossicruentum
ACAACATCAACAATATATCTCAAAATAGAATTTTCATCACTTAGCCACCTTTTCAATTCAAGTATTACAGCACCACAACAACTCACATTTACACTTAATCACCCCATTTTCATGATGTTACAACTATTTCTTGCATAACACATTGAAGAAAGGAAGATTTGGAAATTCTACGAGAATTACAAAGTTTTGGAAGTCAACTTGCCTTATTCAAATCACGATCAATCAAACACTTAAGCCTTCCCCTTTCGAATAGAGTCTGAAGCACCATGATCTAACCAATTAAGAATTTACAATAAGAATTCAAAGCTAACAATTCCCATATTACTATACGTCTAGCATAGACCCAAAACTAACCAATCTCATAGTAAATTCCCAAAATCTCAAGCCTAGGATTCGATTTCAATTCCTTCAATATTATTTCATAACAAGTGCGTGTATATGCATACACACATCCAAAGAGGCGTAAACCTAAACAAGGAGGCAACATCACCAATTGCGGGAAAACATATAAAGAAAAGGGTAACTCATACAAGCTCAATTTGAGTCATGTAATTGTCACTCCTAATTAGTCCACTAAAGGACAAAATTACTAAACATGCAAAGCTTGTGAGGAATAATTTCTTATGGATTAATTTTCCCTAATTACCACAATCTCATGATTTCAGCTACTGCACCCACACGTCACATACCTTATTACCTCATTCCTTAACTTACTTTATTCATAACCTAAATCCCTATTCTTAACTATATTAAGATATCGACTAACTAACAAGTAAAATCTAACTTGCGATGATGCATAGACTGTAACATTAACATGGATCTTTTAATAAGTTTCTTGGTTTGTCGCTATATTAAAATGTGTCTAGAAAATTTCACTATGTTCCTAGACCCAGAAACACATGTATGGCAAGACAATATTCATTGGTAGTATCTCGTGCAAGAAACAAATTTAAAGAATCAAATTGCAGCTATAATCATACCTTAAGAAGTCATTTTCTCCCTTTGCAGATCGTCTAGGTTGCTTTCTCTTTTCTAATTTTCTTCTGAAACTGTTAAACCCCACTAACCTAATTTAATACATGGGTCAAGTAATATAGACTCTTAAACAAATTAACAATTAGTCCACCACTTATAGTAATCATTTTTAATTAACCAATAAATTAAATTGTCATAGCTATCGAATAGTTCAAAATACCCATTTAAAATGTTACGAGGCAAATCTTTTAGGAAATCAAGAAAACTAATTCTCAAAATGACCCGATAAGTCATTACACAAAAGTAATAACCCGCAAAATAAAACCAATGAAACTATAATTCGTACTTTCAGTTAAAAGGTCCATTAACAGGGAAAAGAACCCAACAAGCAACAAAGTAAATACACAAAAAAAACTATGTCTTCCTCCTAGGTATCAGATTCTCTCAATCAACAGAGTCTGTAATTGGGACATAGTCTCGTACAACTTTAGGTGCCCCTACGACTAACAACTTTTTTCGTAGCTTCGCTGTCACTGACTGCGTCATCCTCAATCTTCTGTGTGCCATACTCCCAAAGCAAAATATTGTACCTCAATCTGAATAGGTATGGATCAAAGTCACACTCAGATATCTCAAAGAAAAAGTGACCTTGCGAAAAGTGTTCCGTGAAGGCACAAGTGTAAAACCCACAGTCACTATGATGAAAAAATAAAGCAACTCGTGATCAGATAGACCGACCAGAAAAGAAAAAATAATAATAAATAAAGTATGATGAAATACCAAATTATTGTAAATTTAAACCTTGAAAAAAAGGAGTTATTGGAATAGGAATTTACTTTGACTCCTCGCTTTGTTAGGGAACATTGTCGCAGATGAAATAAATAAGTGGATCTGCCACAGCATGATCAACAGATTCCATCATCTTGTTCCAATCAATACCCAGCTATTTACCTTAAAAATCAGTGCAAATAAAGAAGAGAGGGATAGTTTTTGCCAATTTACTTGTCATACTTGTCATAACATTAACTGCAGCAAAATGCTTTGATCCCACTTCAAATAATGAGTCAAAGACATATATACAAAAGACTTTACGTATCTCACAGTTAATATCCAATGACATAGATGAGGAATGTTGATCGGAATGCGGATATAGTCAACCAAATCCTAAGAAGTATTTGCATGTATCTTAAACCCCCGGATGTATTAAGCAGCCTTATGACCAGGATTAATTACATGACTATACTTGATGTAGCTCAACCACTGATCATGAATTTGTTCTACCCATCTTATGAAGAAAGAGTCAATAAATGTGATTCTCGTATCATTATCAGGACCATACTTTAATTTTTTTCGAAAGTAGTACATGATAATATTAACATGTTGCATTAAAAAAGGATGTTTTACAGATTGGTAACATAAAAGCATAGTATCTATGACCAAAACTGAAATTACTTATAAACAAACTTATAACCAGCAGAATGACCAACCACTAGAGAATTTTAGAAAAATAAAGTCCAACATATGTACCAGCAATTTTTAGAAATATAGCTCAACATTTGCACCAAAAATAAGACCATCATATTAACCAACATATAGGCCAGCATTTGTACCAATAACCTAAGCCAAAGGACTCATGACAAACGAAAACAATCACATTGACAAATCCTTGGATAAATACTGAATAGACCAAGATATAACCATCACATTAACAAGCACAGAAAACAACAACAAAAAAAATATATAAAGAATATCGTTCAAACATATATAACAACTTATGTCTATATTACTAATCAATATAATTTATTGGGAGATGTATAGACTATATTGAGATAAACATATTAACCATGTCCTTGAAATAAGAACTAACCAAAATCATTGTCAATAATAGCCCATGACAACAACTAACATATAATCCAACATATGTACCAACATTTTAGAAAAAATATAGTCCAATATTTGTTCCAAAAATAATACCATCATATTAACCAACATTCAGGCCAACATTTGGCTAATAACCCAAGCCGAAGGATTCATCACAAATGCAAACAATCACATTGACAAATTCTTGGATAAATAGGGATAAATATCGAATAGACCAACATATAACCATCACATAAGCAAGCACAAAAAATAACAAAAAAACATAAAAGGAATGTCATTCAAACATATAAAACAACTTATGACTATCTTACTAACCAATATAATTTATTAGGACATGTATAGACTATATTGAGACAAACAAATTAACCATACCCCTGGAACAACAACTAACCAAATTTATTGTCAATAATAGCCCATGACAGAACTAACCAAAATAATTAACATAATGCTTTTAAAAGTACAATAACAAAAATAATTAGAGATTATGTAAAATTATTGTTTATCAAGTCTCCCCATGGTCGGCCTATAGTGACCAAATCATAGAACTAATATATCTTGTCTACTGTATCAATGTCAAAATCAAGTGGGGGACTAATCTTGTTGGACGCAAGAGTGAATGCACTTTGTCTCTTATAAGGAAAATAAATGGCAAAGACATTACTTTTTTAATAAAATGATAAGAATGATTGCAGACAAATAAAATAGATTCTCACATACTTGCCACGTTTCTTCAACAATCTTTGTTCGACCCACAGTTGAAATGAGTCAATCATGTCCCTCTCTACATAGAAATTATCGCGCGCGTCAAAAGGGTGCTTCCTTTCAAAATAGCAGGGGACTTGACAGTAGACACGTTTGTGCCGAAGAGCTCAATGAATGGGGATTGGAGGCATTTTCCAAAAAGCTTAGGCCTGGGTACATTCACAGACGACACATACGGCATCTTATTTTCTAACGTAATCAGTTGGGATTCACGCAAATCAGAGAAGTCATACTCATCAAATGTATGAGTGTCATGACTAACACCAATCACTTTACCTATAAAGTTAAACAATACATGTATTACCAACAAAAACGTAGCATAAAGATGTGGTAAATACTTTGTTAGAATATGATACTTAGATAGAAACATTTACCAGCATTCTATAACAATGCATCATGACGTTGCTGCTCCTCTAAACTAGCAACCACATCTTCAACTTTCTTTTTTCCTTTTGACTAGTAATAAAATTAGGCGGCCAATACAATTGTAAAGTAAATAGGCAGGGTAAGAACCATTAAACAAGAAAATCACACAAACATAATAATATTTCCCCCATATGATATTAACTAAATGATGAAACGATAAATATTGAAATATAATAAACAAAAGGGTAAAAACATAAGAAACAATCATGTATATTATCACACATATTTACTAGGTCAAAAGATATACTTTGAATTTAACCAAAATTTGATCGAATTTTATACCATTACCCATTTAACTAAAATAAAATCAGTAAGTAGTTGAAAAAATCAAAGAATGTACAAAAATCATAAAAGTAAAAGAAGTAATATATATCAAACCTATCAACTGAAGGAACAACATTGGGGGGATCGTAAATCTCACGCGCATCTTTTAGAAATGTTTCTTGATGATCAAAGCAAGCCTAACATTAAAAATAATATTACAAATTCAATAACAAAAATTTTATTTTTTGGACGTCTTTGCAAAACAAAAATATGTATAATTAAATTAAGTGTTAACTTCAATAAATCACAATTACCAGATTGAAGGTTCACAATTGATTTTTTCCCAGTCTCTTCATGACGAGAACAATCCTAAAATATTAAAAATGATAACAGTGATTATATGTTATAATTATGAAAATTTATGAAAAATAAAAGAAATTGATAAAATTAGTTAATTAATACCTTGGGTAATCCAGTATTACCACTTTAGGTTTCACTACCCGATTCTTTTCAATTTCCAAGCTTAAGTTTTTTGAATGACTCCTCAATAAAAAATCTAATTCCACGAAACTCTTAATCAACCTTAGCATCCAGCTGATCAGCCTTAGCCTCCAAAGTTGACGGTTGCATACGAACCTAGAACTAATATATAAACGAGAGACAAAAATATATAAAATGCAACTTATTGTGCCAACACTGTATAAAAAAATTTACCAACACATACCATATAAATTTCTTTTTCAAGTCTCTCTGTGGCTTCAATTTTGTTTAATTCAAACTTGGTCGATGTCTCTCCTTTATCAAAATCATTAACCTTGCAACCTACTGGATTATCCTCCAAGGGTCGCTTTTCTGTCTGACTATAATCACAGGGATCGGAAGCACGACGGGGCTGCTCCTCACCCATACAAACACCACAATCAGTTGTCACCGAGATGTCTTCCGCATGAATCATGGCTATCTACTCGGTAGTGAATAACATATTCCTAAACTTGTACTTGTATATAAATAGATGTTAGCCAAAAAAAGAATATACATATGAAACAAACATTGTGACGTATCAGATTGTCATTTGCCCGAAACATCCCTCTTTTAAAGTGGTTGAAAAAAATTCCTGTCTGAAATATCTCAATTAAACATCCGCGGAATCCGTCTAAATGGATGAATGCAACCGTCCGTTCAACTCGATAGCAACATTCACAGAACCAGATTTGAAGAGCCAACGAAAATCCCCAAAACAACATCCTATCCTTACCCGAAGCAGCCTGTTCAGTAATGTAGTCTATAAAATCTTGAAAGGACAAATAACCCCACAGACAATCAGCATACTTCCCCGACTCAATCAATAAGAAATAGTCTTCAGGAACAAATGAATTTTGCATAGAAGACAGCAGTACAAAGGTACTAATAAAATAGAGAATGCACATATCGAATAAATCATCTGGCTCGATTAAATCTTCCTCTTTGAAAACCCTGATAAAATATTCCTTTGGGACACTTCTATTCTTAAAGTTCGAAAAGTACTTCGCCATGGGCTGATCAAGTCATGGACAAAGTCATCCAATATACTACATTTGAAATCAGTTACAGCCTTGAACTCAACAATCCCAATTTCTAATCGAGACCCATTCAAATAAAAAGTAAATGTGTCCTTCCTTTCACTGGCACCTCATTCAACACCAAGTGTCTTATAAGTTGTGGTTGAACATGCATTTCAGGTAGTTCAAGAAGGTAGTTGAATGGTGAATTTTAAAACAAGTCAAGCATATTCAACTTCTTCAACCTTTTGAAAATTTCAGCAAGAGCACCAAAGTTTATATTGGAAAGCCATTTGGGGTGTTTTGTGTTACCCTGAACCAAAAGCAAAAATCCAAAACATGTCAGGTATGATACATTTAAAAACAGTAACCCCCCTATCATTAACCAACATAGTAGTATAAACTGATTCATATTTTTTATTAACATTTGACCAATATATTGACCAACTTCTTGACCAATATATTGACCAACTTCTTGACCAGATTGATTGAGAACATTTAACTGAGATTGAGTGCTGAATAAAAATGGGCACATTCCAGCAACACATTAACCAAATTCATAGCATACTTAAAAGCACATTCAAAGCTAAAAAAATATATATAAAAAAGTAATTGCCGCAAGAGAATGAGTATGACAGACATATAAAAACAATATTTAAAAATTAGTGAATATCCCAAAAACAATATAGTCAGCACCCCCCCCCCCTCCCCCCAAGTAATGACAAACAAAGTTTGTCACAGGTGTTTAACCCAAAAAAATAAGAATCATAACATATTTGGAGAATAATAAAATCTAATGAAAAATAGTGAACAACCAACATATGCCATAACTTCAGACCAAAAAAAATATTACAGTCACTGCCAAAATAAAGACCACCAGTTACATAAACCTTATTCCATAAAAATTTATTTGGTCAAGCCAACAGAGAATGCTTAACAAACATGAAAGTTACCCTAAAAAAGCATGAAATTCTTATAGTACAACGAAATCAAAATCAACCAGAAATCAAACTAATCAAACAGTGATTACTAATAATCAGCACCCCCCAAAGTAATGATCAACAAAGTTTGTCGCAGTTTTTAAGCCAAAAAAAAAATAAAGGGAGCATAACATATCTGGAGAATAAAAAATCTAATGGAAAATAGTGAAAAACTATCATATGTCATAACTTTAGACCAAAACAACACTATATTGGCATAAATAGTTTTCAAAATAATGATCCACAGTTACATAAGCCTTACTCGATAAAAAAAAACATTTGGTTATACTGAAAGTGAAGATTCAGAATAGAAATATACTAAAAAAAAATATTGAAATAGTATATAATTTGCCTATATTAAGAAAAAACTATAGATCAATAACAATTAAAAATTTATGTTATATTTATCAATAAGAAATTATTATTTAAAGAGTTATATTATTTTTATGTTATATAGAAAATATGTTAATAAAAAAAAGGTTAACTACAAAAAAATTAAAGTCAATTTTATCGCATGAGCATTCCCCAAAGTGAAAAAAATATAAATTGAAAATATTTCAATACAATTTAATTTTTTGAGTCTTATAATGACAAAAATGACTTTAACAATTTATTTTTTTGTGTGAGAAAAATGTTAAAGTAAAAATAGTATATATATATATATATATATTTTATTATAGACGCATGATACACATTCAATATACATATACTAAATTAATAACAACAACAACAACATACCCAATGAAATCTCACAAATGGGGTCTGGGGAGGTAGATTGTACGCAGACCTTACCGCTACTTCATAGAAGTAGAGAGGCTGTTTCCTAAAACCCTCAGCTCAAAACTCATAAGCAGAAATAACTAGATATAACAAAAGAAATGTAAGTAAAGGGAAGGGGACAACAGGTGCGACTAGGAATGAAGTACATATTACTTTAAAAATATGAAGGTCCTTAGAAATATTTTTTTACTATTTTTTGGCTTTAGGTATGATGGAATAAAGCAAAATGGTTCTTTAAACTGTCTGCGCTTCTTCCAAATGTGAAGTAGCAGTTAGTCAATGCAACTTTCGATGTTAATCATGGGTCATCCGGAAACAGTCGATTTATGTTTTAAACATAGGGGTCAGGCTGCATACATCCGACCCTCCCTTATCCCGCAATGGGCGGGAACCTTTGAGGCAATGGAGTAATGTTATTATTGTATTCAGTTTAATAATATTAGTGTGACACACACGTACAAAGCACATACACTAAACTAGTTAAATATTAAACTCAAACCATTTTGGGCAAATATCTTTATGTGTCTCTTTATTCTTTAACGCGAAGTATATTTCCTAAGGAATCAAACGAATTCATAATCATGAAAGTAATGTTATTTCAATAATAGTCACTTAAAAAATAACAAAAATTTTCAATAATATGTGGGAAAGAAATTGAAGAGAAATTTTCACTTATAGTCACTCAAGAATATCTATTATGATTCATAGTTATAGTTTGGATAATTACATTTCATAACTATAGTTATAGCAACGTTTGTATAAATCACGCATCTAGATAGAATAAATATAATTATTCTTTTTGAAGTGACTTATACTTAATTCACATCTAGATAACTAATTTCAAAACGTGTTATCATTAGTCACACTATTTGGCCAAATTTATCAAATCTAAAAATAACTAGAAAACTTTTTTTAAACTTTATTAACTCGTTAAAAAAACTTACTAATTTTTTATCCTTATTTCTAAATGTAATTATCTTTATCATCAGAATGAATTGAGTTATTTAACGATATCGAAACGTCAGTCACATTTTTATTTAATTTCCTTAAACCTAGGTCTTAGAATCTCCTCATTATTAAAATATGCTTGAAAAATGACAGTCAAAAAAAGGACGGACAATGTCTTTTTATTTTAGACAAAATCAACGGATGAGTCACAACTTGTTTCAATTGATGTTGACTGAAACAATATTTAAAAAATATAAAAAGACTTTACAATATAAAATAAGTCTTCAAATAAAAAATATATATTATGTGAATTTTTTGTGAAATAAAAAAAAATCTTTTTGAGATCGTCTTAAAAAAAAGTCATATGTGATGCAAATTGGAACAAAAAACTATTTCATGTTTTGCTTTTTCCCTATCTCCCTTTCTGTGGAGTTATTGCTTTTGTTGGAACTAGTTTATTCTCAAATATTTAATTTTATTTTTTTATGTGATATATTTAATATTATAAAATTAAAAAATATTTTAATATAATTGATATAACTTATGTAAGATCATACGATTGAAAATTTTCTTTTATTTTATTAAATTATGCGTCAAATTAAATTAAATCGATCATTCTTTTTTTAAAAAAAAAAACAGTAAAATATACAAAAGTTTAACAGAGAGACACTTGTAAATGGTAAACAAAATACTCGTATGCAAATTATTAAATAATGATAGCTATGTTTACCAGCTACCTAGCGTACCCAATTATTTTTTATATTAAGAAGACAGAAGAAAAGTGAAGCATATTATAACCTTTATTTAATTTCTAGCAAAAAGAAATACTAAAAATATGGTGAGGATTAATTATATTATCTAATGATAAGGATTTAATAAGAGTTAAATGTCAGCTGATGGGCCAAAAAAAATCTGTGGATGGTATAATTTCTTGTCTTTATTGAATCAAAGTTGCTTTTTGAATTTATATGGAAAATAAATTTTCGTTTAGTTTAGGTGTAATAAATAAAATAAATTTAATTTTCTTTTCAGAGATATTTAATTTACAATTTCTTCGTCGTTAATTAGTGAAAAAAATTAATGCTCTTTTCTATAATAAATAATTATCAATATGCATATTCCGTTTAGAGATAATTATTTTTCTTTTTTCCTTTTTTGGATTTTTGAGCCATGCATGCACGTGATAAAAAGCAAAAGCCAATATAAGATTTTTTTTGAGAGGACTCAAAATTTTTAGAATGATACACTTAAAAATAATAACATTTTGTAAAAACTTGATCAAATATTAATTATGACTCAAAAGTATTTTTTAAAATTTTTTGGCCAAATAAAATATTTCTCACAGAAAATACTTTTTTGATTTCTTTAAAATTTGACTAAATAAACTATAAATTTTGAAAATGAAATCTGAAAATGAAGTTTTATATGATTGGTTTAAGTTTGAGAATCTAATAATAGATTCTTAACTTAATTGGTCCAATAAATGGTCGGTGTCTTTCAATTTCTATAACTTGAAAGTGAGAGCCTTTTAGAGATCATGAATTAGAATTTATCCAAATAAAAATTAGTTAATTTATAAAAGAAATTAAAATAATTTTTTTTAATTTATATGATGCGAATATAAATAATTGGATTGAAAAATAGAAAAATCAACATCCACTGCTCAGTTGTTTCCCAATTAGGCAGTTTCCTAAACACTGCAAAGAAAGTAAGTGATCTTTTCCTTGATATTTAAAGTAGATATACAAAAACAAAAGAGTAAAAGCAATTACTTTACACTTTTTTAACTAAAAATATTTTGAAAAATTTATTTGTGAAACTCAAATTACTTTTTCACTAAAAAATTTAAAAAAATTTAATTATTAATTTATAAAATTTTGATAAAATAAT
>JAOTQR010079615.1:0-10443 GCA_025774065.1 Solanum ossicruentum
GTGAAAATTGGAGGGGAAATTCTTACTTGAAATCACTTCGTTCGTTGATCAAAGTTTGACGCAGCCGGCCCTATCTTCCCTTATTTACCTTTCTTAGTTAAGTATCAAAACAAATCAGCCCCATTTTTTAAATCTAACATATATGTTAAGTGGTGTAGGATATTGAATAAATTAACATTTAACCTATTACTTTATTAATTATTCACGCTAACCCATAAATTAAATTGCTATAGCTATCGAATAGTCCAAAATATCCCTTTTAAAATATTTCAAGATAAATCTTGTAGGAAATCAAGAACACTAATTCTCAAAATAACCTAACGGGTCATTACAATCTCTAAGTTTATGTTGGTTGTGTATGCAATGTTATGTGCGTGTGAGCTGATTTTGTTATGTTTATGCATTGTGTGCTGATTCAGAACTTGCCCTGTTACTTTTAGTTGGACTAGAGATTGGATGGATTAGGAAGCGATCGTAGGCCCTTATTCTTTAAATTAGTCCACTTTTTCCTAAATAACTCACCAAATGATAAAGTTTACCCCTTGTTCCAAATGTTTAAGCCTTACATATCGCTTTTCTTTCTTAATACCTAGCTAGCCTAACCTTATCTAGTGAAATACCTTGATATTGGCCATGGTCTGTCCTTGAACATTGTGAACCTTGATTGAGGCGAAAATCCTAAGTTGAGGGTGGCTACCAAAGGTGACCTTGGTTTGGGGAGGATATTGTGTACGTCACCTCAAGCAAAAATCCTAAGTTGAAGGTGGCGTATATTGTGGTATATTAGAAAAAAAATGAGGTGAGGAGTTGGAAATAAAAGAAAAAATAGAAAGTCATGTACCGGGTGAGAGAAAAAGATGCCTTAGTATGAGTTGAAAAAGCAAAACAAGTTTGAAAATAAGGTACAAGCTGAAAAATGAAGAGAAAATACTCAGGAAGCTTGAAAATAAGGAGTAAGGGAGAATAATTTAAGAATGGTTGAGTTGTTAATGTGAAAATGTTGAAAAACATAGTTCAAGGTTGGCCTTTAGTCACTAATTGCCCAAAATGCCACACCAAATCCCCATGAACCTATGTTAGAAGCCTATGAAGTCCTAAAGTGATCCTAATCCAATCAAGCAACAGTTCGAGTTGTGAGTACATGGGCATGCTTATGGTATTAATCATCATGCATGAATCTTATTTGTGAGAGTGAGAATGCTTGCACAGCCCCTTAAACAACTTTGAAGGCATATTGAGTGAAAAAGGGAACTTCTTTTCTATGAGGGCATTTGCATTGCATGGTTAGCATTTGACTTGTTTAGTGATTATAACTTGTCATAGTTGGATTGTCAAAAGCATCAATGTGTTATGGTTTGCTTAGTAGCTACATGATCATGTTTTGGCAATGCTAGTCTAGGTACCTGAGTTGAAATTGAGTAAGGTATATGCCAATAGGATGATTGCTATGTATTGCTCATTATCTATTTAGATTGAGTCATCGCTTGAGGACAAGCAACAATTCTAAGTTGAGGGAGTTGATGTGCTGTCAAAATATATGGTGCCTAAAACAAGAGATTTTGTATGTTCTCAATGCGACTTTTTGTGTGTGTTTTGTGTTTATTTTTGCAGAAAAGATAAGTTGGCCTAATTTTGGGGAAAAGTAGCAGATTTTGTTGAATTTGAGGATCTATGAGACCCACTACAAGTCGTATCCCAAGCTACGAATCGTAGGGGATGATTGTAGCAATTAATAGTTTCCAAAATTAAAATATGATAAATTAAAGTTCAGCCATACGAGCCCAGGGCACGGGCCGTAGTCCTTACTCAACTCGTAGAAGGGGGCCTCATAGCAATTAACAGTGTTAATTAAAATTGGACCAAGAAATAAAAGGTAATTATGAGAAGGCACTACGAGTCGTATACTAGACTATGACTCATAGAGGTGGATCCTAGCAGTGAAGTCCAAAATGCCAAGGGCTGACAACAAAAACCCGATAACGGCTCGTAGGTTACCCTATAAGTCGTAATAGCGTCTGATATGAATTTTCTAATTATTTTAAGGATCATTTTGTAAATAGTATAAGTAGTATATGTTAGGGTTTTTAGAAAGAGTGGAGATTATTCCACAGATTTTTAGAGAGATTTTAGAGAGAGAAGTTCTTAGAATATTGTAGGATTTTAGACTAGGGTTTTAATTTGGAGAATCAACTTGGAGATTTGGAATCACTTGTAAATCAATTTCATCATTCAAGCTTGTGATTCTAAGAAGAGTTTCCTTGTTCTTCATTCTTCTTGGGTAATTCTTAACTATGTGTGTTTCATTCATTGTTTGTCTTCTTGCCCAAGTCATGAGTAGCTAAACCCCCACAACTTGGATGTTGTGGGAACCATGAGTAGCTAGCTTAATAACCCAGATTATTTGCATTTCTTGAGTTGGGTACTTGTATTATTATCCATTTTCCTTCATTTTGCTTGTTGTTTAATGGTGGCCAACATTAAACTCCACCTGGTGTCATGATCCCGATCAAGGTAGTAATGAATAGGGAAAAGAAATAGGTGATAAAATTTAATTGATGTGTTCTTGTCTAATCAACCAAACTTGGCCAAGGAGAGGTTGACTAGGATAATAGGTAACGGTTAGTTGGCACACTATAGTTGTCATCCAAGGGCCATAGTGAAATTCGGCCTTCGCCTTTGCCCAAAGGTTAGAAGAACCTAAGTTACCGTCCTACATGCAGTGTCCTAATTTAGGTTGTGTTATCCAGGGTGTTTGAATTAGTGAATCATGGAAACACAATTTCCCAAGTTGCTCTCCAATTTGATCGTCTCTTCACTTTGTTAGTATAGTTTTAGTTTCATATAAATCATTTTAACTCCCCCTTGAGAATTGAGTTAATTGATGTTTGAAATAATTATTGGTGAATCAATGCGGCAAACCCCATATTCCCTTGGGATTCGACCCTAACCTATGGTTAGGTTTTATATTTGACAACGTCACTTTATCCTCAAAGTGAGAGGTATAGTTTGAGCATGATCTTCAAGCTAATAGCATAAGTACGTCCTAGTATCCAACAACACCTCTAACTTGGAATGGAGCGGGGGCCAAGATACTTCCCGGGCTCACCTTCATAATACTAAGTACTCAACATAAGAAGGAGTCTCAACATTACATGAAGTAAATAGATATTGTCATCGGAATTGAGGACTCACCAAAGCTTTCTCCAAGAATCTTACCAGCCACGAGGAGGAGGATGATCAAAAGGAGCTCTGGTTCCTACATGGTGATATCATGTAGGCATAGAGTATGCATTGGTACATTTGAATATACTAAGTATGCGGGATGCAATGCAACAAAGTCATAAGCCAATATATTGAAAATGCATAATCATAAGCAATGGATATATATAAACTCATGGCATGCATGATCAATGCTTGTAATAAAATATGCTTGTAAAACATTCAACTTGCATAATACATATTACATGTGTGTGAAGAGACCTTAACCGACATAGACCAAGCGAGCTAATACTTGGAATCCAAGGCATGTCACCCACTTGGTAAGGTGATCGAGGAATTTCACCCCCTAGACAAGGTGATCGAGGCACGTCACCCCCTCGATAAATGGTCTACTTTCCATTGTAGCCATACAATGAATAATTCGAGACACATCACCCCTTGTCAAGGTGATCAAGGCATGTCACACCCTCGACAAGGTGTGATATAACTAGATGGATCCACTAGAAAGCCATAAGAGAGATCATGTATAATCCTATTGTGACACATAGTTTAGAGACTAAGACTTTATATAAGGACCCCTTGAGTTGAGCTCCCATCTTAAGTCTCAATCCATGCTAAGTCAAATCCCACGGAATACTTTAAATAATCACACTTTCATCATAATATGAATAACTTGTAAGAGACATAATAACATAACTTGAGTAGCTCATAAACATACTTGACCTCTAATAGTGAGCCTAAATTGAACATGAAAGTAGATAATAATCATACATGATCCCTTGCTTTAACATGAATGGCTCACAAGAGGTGAAAATCTTGAAGTAGGGCATAACTTGATACTTGCAACATCATAGATACTTTTCATGAATTCAATACATGCTTGAAAATCATCATAAAGTCACTTGACTTGTAAATCATGTCCTGGATCATCAACAACTTGAGAATTCTTATCATGTCATTTTATCAAACATATGGTGGGTTCATGATACTTGTTCAAAATCATGCAATTTAAGATTCAAATAATATGAGTAAACACAACACAATTCAACCCACCAATATGTAATAAAACCCTCATATAGGGTACCTTGAAATCCATCACCAAAGCTCATAATCGTTCATAGATTCATAGTTCAAAACATGCATAGTCTCAACAAACAAAGTTAATTCATGGAATAAGCTTGAAATAGACATTCATGCATAATCAATCAATACTTGATAAAACCCTAACATGATTTATGCTCATATTTCATAATAGAGGATACCTATAGGTAATACAACTTGAAACCATACAATTTTCATAAAAAAAAGAAAGTTGGGCTCCATGGGTGAAAGGACCCATGGATGAAGACCCACATATCTTAAACCTTGAATTCCTTTAGGTGAACTTGAAGTAGACTTAAAGCTTGAAATACATCCTTGAGTCCCAAAATTGAGTTGAAATCCTTAGATTTGAATGAGAGAATTGATCGAGTCTTAGAGAGGTTTGAGAGAGGGTTTTATGAATTATAGAGTTGAAAAATGGCTAAGTATAGGTGATTTCACGTTAAGTGGGCATGGGGCTATGACTCCAATGCCCTTGGCCAAAATAGAAAAAATAAGAAAAATAATTAGTTGGTCCGCGCCCCTAGCGTGACGCAAAGCACCATTTATACTAGTTCGCGCCCCATGCATGTCGCGGCCAGGGCGCAGACAGACACTAGATTACAAAAAATTAACAAAAATTATTTTTCACTATGGGTCTTCTAAAAGGTTATACCCATTTTTCACTCAATTTTGTCCCCTGATTGAGAATATGAAGTTGAATTTTCGAAATCACATATGGATTTTGAGATATATGGAAATTATGATTACGGGTCATTCCGAAACACATGTGGGCATTTCAATTTCTCCCACTTGGGAATGTTCATCCCCGAATGACACAGAAACATGTGTATGAGAAATAATTATGAAGATTTCTGCCTGACATGAATGCAACAAATACATTTAAACATCACTTTTTAAAAATCTCAACATGAATGTCAAAAATCACCATAAAACTTGAATGCATGCAAAATGACATGAGGGCTAAAACTTAAGAATTGAAAGAATATAGGGACTTAAATTATTATCTTCGGCTTGAGCAGAGTGGAAGAGATATAGGTATCACTTTTTCATATCCGCCTCGGCTTCCCATGTGGCACTTTCAACTTGTTGATTCTTCCAAAGGACCTTGATGAAAGTTACATCTTTGTTTCTCAACCTCTTTCCGTGTCTATCCAAAATCTCTCCTTTGGGAGAAAACCTCCACTTTACCATCCCTCACTAAGGTCTTCAACCATAACAAGGCAAGGTCAAGATCTTGTTTTGACTTTACTTCCTCAATCAAAAAAGATTTAGAACCATCAACGACCACTACACCATCATTTTCAACTTCCTCCAACCTAACCCCCAACCTAGCCAACCGGTGAACTTCTCTAGCCACTCTTTGCCACCATCATCAATATGAGCTTGACTACCCATGGACACTCTACTTAGAGCATCGACCACAACATTAGCTTTGCTAGGATGATAATACACACTCATATTATTAATCTAAGGAGCTCTAACCATTTTTTTTGTCTCAAGTTAAAATCTTTTTGGGAAAACACATATTGGAGACTTTTGTGGTCGGTAAACACATCAAGATGAACCCCATACAAGTAGTGACGCCAAATTTTCAAAGCAATCACCATGGCCGCCAATTCAAGATCATGGGTGGGATAATTTTACTCATGCATTCACCTTAAGTTGTCTAGGGCATGTGCTATCACTTTGCCATTTTTCAATAAAACACACCCTAAACCAATTCTTGAGGCATCACAATATACCACAAACCCTTCCAACCCTTCCAGTAGAGTCAAGATAGGAGTCGAGACAAGTTTATCTTTCAACATTTGAAAACTCTTTTCACATTCATTAGTCCACATGAATTTTGCCTTCTTTTGGGTCAAATTTGTTATAGGAGAAGCAATAGAAGAAAAGCCATTCACAAGCCTCCGGTAGTAACCCGCTAAACCCAATAAACTCCTGATATTTGATGGAGTTAATGGTCTAGGCCAATTTCTTATCACTTCCATCTTCTTAGGATCCACCTTAATGCCATCACTAAACACCACATTCCCTAGAAAATCAACTTCTTTCAACCAAAATTCACATTTTTCATATTTAGCAAACAACCTCTCCTCCCTTAAGATTTGCAACACCACTCTCAAGTGAATGCTCTTCCTCACTCTGAGAATAAATCAATATATCATCAATAAAGACCACCACTAACATGTCATGGTAGGGTTTAAAGACCCTATTCATGAGATCCATAAATATAGCAGGTGCATTAGTCAATCCAAAGGCCATAGCCACAAACTCAAAATGCCCATACCTAGTCCAAAAATCCATCTTTGGAATATCACTCTCCCTCACCTTCACTTGGTGGTATCAGGACCAAAGATCAATTTTAGAAAAATGACTAGCCCCTTGTAGTTGATCAAAAAGATCATCAATTCTTGGTAGAGGGTACTTGTTATTTATGGTAACCCTATTAAGTTGTCGGTAATCAATGCACATCCTAAGAGAACCATCCTTTTTCTTCACAAATAACACTGGTGTACCCCAATATGACTTACTAGGCCTTATGAAACCCTTCTCCGACAAATCCCTCAATTAATCCTTCAACTTCTTTAATTTCATCGGGGCCATACAGTAAGGGAGAATGAAAATGGATTGTGTATCGGGAATAAGGTATATACCAAAGTCTATTTCCCTTTCGGGAGGAACACTGGGAAGCTCATCAGAAAAAACATAAAGAAATTCATTGACCACCAGAACCGACTCAATAGGAAGGACTTTGGACTTAACATCCCTAACCCTCACAAGGTGACAAAGGCAACCCTTAGAAATCAATCGTTAGGCTTTAAGACAAAAAATGAATCTACCCTTGACCACCACATCACGACTTTCCCACTCACGGACGGGCTCATTGGGGAATTAGAATTTAACCTTATGGGTTCAACAATCCATCCCAAGAATGATATCAAAATCCACCATATCTAATTCAACAAAATCACAAGGCAAGACTTTATGAAATATGAACACAAAAAATTTCTAGACTCTTTTAGCAACAATGGACTCACCAGCGGGGATTGACACTTCATAAGGTTCACACAACAATTCGGGGTTCACATGAAGCTTTTTGGCAACAAATGGAGTAATGAAAGAAAGAGTGACACACGGATCTATCAATGCATACACAACATAATCAAAAACCTTTAAAATATCAGTGACGACATTGGGCACCTCATCCACCCATTTGCTTCCATGAAAAGCATAGAACCTATTTTGCCTTGGAGCACCCGTTGTTGGCCTCCCTTTGCCCTTGAACCCACATTAGCACCTTGGCCTTGAGGATGACCATCTCTACCTTTGTTGTGAGGATGAGGACAAACAACAATCGTGTGACCCACTTCACCACAACCATAGCAAGCATTAGAGTTTCTCAAACATGGGCCACTATGGTTTCTACCATATCTTTGGCACTTAGGATTAGACCCTCCACCATTAGCATCTTGGAATCTTGGGTTATCATTAGTAAATCTCTTATTAAGAGCATTGGAAGACCCCTTGGCCTTGAAACTTGTGGCCTTGAGGGAACCATCCACCCTTGGAACCTTGGAAACCACTTTCACATCAAGCCCTCTTGGATTCATCACTTCTTCTTTTTATAAGATTTCCCCCTCTAGTTGCTCGGCATAAGTCATGAGCCAAGACAAATCCGTATCATTCACTAGCATGGCGGTATGACACTCTTCATTAACCTAGTCGGACACTCCCGACATAAATTTGTTCATTCTAGCTCTAGGGTAGGCCACCAAGTGAGGAGCATACCTGGAAAGCTTATTGAACTTGAGGGAATACTTCCTTACACTTGTGGAACCTTGCCTAAGGTTCATAAATTCCATCATCTTAGCCTCCCTTAGCTCGATAGGAAAGAACCGGTTGAGGAATGCGGCTTTGAACTCCTCCTAAGGAATAACATCATCATCTCTCCTCTCCAATTTCCATTGGGTGAATCAAATTTGGGCCACACCTTTGAGTTGGTAGGCCACTAACTCCGCTTTCTCCTCCGAATTGACCCCCATGATAGAAAAACCTTAAACAACTCGTCAATGAACTCTTGGGGATTCTCTTCCAGCTTGGATCCATGGAACTCCGGTTGATTCATTCTTGTTAAATCCCTCATCTTTAAGGCCGGAGTGGGAGCATGAGGGGCTTGGGTCGCTTGGTTCATTTGGTTGGTCATAGCATGGGCCAACATTGTGATCGCATCTCAGAACTCTTCTTGGGCTACCGCTCTATCATAGCAGCAGAAGGGACCGGTTGCTCCTCGGGAGTATG
Source organism: Solanum ossicruentum (assembly GCA_025774065.1). NCBI lineage: Eukaryota > Viridiplantae > Streptophyta > Magnoliopsida > Solanales > Solanaceae > Solanum > Solanum ossicruentum. Next base: position 8,626 of record JAOTQR010079615.1, read on the forward strand.
GGCTCTCTTTAGTCTTCCCCTTAGAATCGACATGATCTAGAAGGAAATAAGAGCATTCATTAGGGGAAATCCTTATAGTTATACACCTAAAGCATGATATAGGCCATGAAGAAGTGAAACATTTCCTAAAAAGCCTCATAGATTTATAGTTGTGGCACACTTCACAACCATGAATAAGAGTCTAATCGACATAGTATGTTGGATTTTCGAGGACCATTAACAACCTAGGGCTCTGATACCAAGCTTTTTATGACCTAATCCTATGGCCTAGATGTGACACGGCGAATGGGGGACCCGAAGGGACTCCTTCCAAGACTTTAAGGTGTTCATTAACTCAAACTCATCTCAATCGGCTCAATATCAACTTTCTCAATTAACTCCACAACTCAAAATGGGATCTCATGCAATGCAATTCAAGGCTCAATTCACATTATGCACAATTCTTACGAATTATGGTCAAGTGACATCATAGTATCCATATTCAGCATATGAGACATAAGAGATATTCATTGCATACATAAATAAAAACAAGAGAATGTAATCCTCAGGTTCGACTTAGTTTATGAAATTAGATTCACAATCTTAATTCAATTACCCTGTAAGAAAAGCAATAAGTTTTAGGGCTAGGATATCAAGCATTCAATTAGTATTCCTATTTCATGGTAACAACAATACTACTCATCAAAATTAATCAAACATATTCATGAACTCAAAACAATGCAAGAAGTTAGAATTTGAAATCACAGGATTTGCGTTATTGGATTTCTAATCACAAACTCTACTCAAGTAGATGAAGAGGTGCGTGGATGAACATAATCCAATGCTTTTGGTAGCCTTACATACCTGGAACTGGTGAGAGACTCAACCTTGGCTCAAGACCTTCGCTTCTTCTCTTCTTCTCAAGGATTCTAACCTAGCCTATGTGTTTAGGGACTTAGAAATACATTAAAAAAAGGCACTTTCTTGATTAAAGATGACTTAATTACTTAGAGTTCATGTTTATGAGGGGTTGGAAAAAGTCTAGAATGCCTCTCGTAAAAGAAAAAAATTTCACTTAAAAATGCCCTGTCCGCATCGCACACTGGGCGCGAAGAAGTACAATTTTTCCCCGACTTTTTCCCGAATGAGTTTTTCCCCTTCAGTCAAAAATTTTTGAAAACTTTTAAGTGTAAGTGTGCGACCCTGGCGTGTTGCGCCTGGGGCATGCATCAACAATATTTTTCGATTAATTACGAAAAATTATTTTTGACTCGATTGCTCTGAAATCGGGTTGAGACCATTTTCCCACTCAATTTTTGGTGTTGATCGCAAATCTGGTCTCAGATTTTCCATCAAAGCTTGGGAAGACACGTCATGCACACAATCCCGTTCTAGGGATATTTGGTAATTTCATTGAGAGTTACACTCATGCACCGTGAAGCGCCAAACAATCCGTTAGAAGGGATGTACCACATGCCTTAGGCTCAGAATTGTGGAGTCTCAAGCCAAAGGCTACCATACGATCCACCACACGGTTCGTATGGTCTCACATGGTCCGTATGGGGTCTAAGTGTGGTATGCCTTGGTCTTAAATTATATATCAAGGCCCTCACACCCTACATAAGGCCAAGGGCCACTTTAATGAGGCTCCACACGATATATATAGCCTCACACGGACCATGAATGCTTCCATGGAGCATCATCTTGGTCCAAAACTTTTTCGGAACAAAATTTCCAAGCTCCATTGAGGTCGTATAAAGTTTGGATCGTTGCAAAAATTCCATTTATAAGAGGGTTATGACCCAATTGCCCTCACTTGAAACTGTAAAAATATAAAAA
>JAOTQR010079616.1:0-10443 GCA_025774065.1 Solanum ossicruentum
TATAAAGGAATTCGACTTAGTACGTGATTACGTGCTCCTATCGGGCACTGGTCACGACCCCAGGGAGGGGTGTGACAATCCTACTCTTCAACTATTAGAAACTCTTCGCACAAGCTTTTGACCATTCGGGATGAGATAGAAGAAAATCCCTCTACAAACCATCTGTAGTACGTCACCAAGCCCAAGAAACTCCTTATTTCTATAGGAGTTGTGGGCCTTGGCCAATTCTTTATTGCCTCAATCTTTTGGAATCAACCTGAATACCCTTACCAGACACAATGTGCCCAAGAAATTCCACAGACTCCAACCAGAACTCACACTTAGAAAAATTGGCATATAGCTGTTGATCCTTAAGGGTCTGAAGGATAACTCTACGATGGTCTGCATGCTCCTCCTTACTATGGGAGTAGATCAGGATATCATCTATGAACACAATAATGAACATGTCTAAGTACGGCTTCGATAACCTGTTCATAAGATCCATGAAAGCTGCTAGTGCATTTGTCAACCCGAAGGACATAACCAAGAACTCATAATAGACATATCGAGTTCTGAAAACTATCTTAGGAATGTCTTTCTTTCTAATTTTAAGCTAATGATACCCAGATCTAAGATCTATTTTGGAAAAACAGGTAGCAACCTGAAATTGGTCGAATAAGTCATCAATTCTGGGAAGAGGATACTTGTTCTTAATGGTGATCTTGTTAAATTGACGATAATCTATGCACATCCAAAGAGAACCATCATTTTTCCACATGAAAAGAACAAGAGCACCCCAAGATAAGATGCTTCATCTAATGAAACCCTTATCTAAGAGATCTTTCAGCTGCAACTTTAACTATTTTAGCTCCGAAGGAGCATTCGATATGGAGGAATAGATATGGGCTGAGTATCTAGAAGTGTGTCTATCCCAAAGTCTATTTCCCTGTCAGTAGAGACTCTAGGAAGATCCTCAGGAAAGAATTCTAGAACTCATTCACAACTGGAACAGATTGAAGAGTTGGTGCCTCGGCACGAGAGTCCTGAACTCTGATTTGGTGATATATACACCCTTTCGAAATCAACTTTCTAGCTTTGAGATATGAAACAAACTTTCCCTTAGGAAAAACTAAGTCACCCCTCCATTCTAAGACTTGTTCATTAGGAAACTGAAACTTGACTGTTCTGGTTCTGCAATCTACAGAGGATACCCAACATGAAGCCAATTTATGCCTAGGATGACATCAAACTCTACCATATCTAACTCCATCAAATTAGCTATAATAGTCTTATGATAAACTAAGACTAGACAACCCCTATAAATTCTTTGGGCTAAAATAGACTCTCTAGTATGAGTAGAAACAGTGACAGGCTCAAGAAGACATTTTGGATTAACCCCAAACTTCACAGCTACATATGGGGTTACAAAAGACAATGTGGCTCCTGGGTCTAACAATGCATATACATCATGAGTAAATATTTTGAGCATACCCATAACCACATCTGGCGAGTTCTCTTGCTCCTATCTAGTGCCCATGGCATAGAAGCAGATTGTGTCCTCACTTATCCCTGTTGTAGTACCCCTATGAGGTGGCTTACCCTGTGGTGCCGAAAAGACTGTCTGTGACCTAGTGTCTCTCATATTCTACTTCCCCATAGGACAATCCTTCAAGCAATGCCCCACCTGACCACATTTAAAACAACCATTCGTGCCCAGAAGGCACTCTCTGGGGTGAGACTTACCACACTTACCACAAGTAGGATAGTGAATTGATGGAGCTATGCTACCCTAGGACTGGCTGCCCTGGAATCTGCGGTGATGTGATCCCTGCTCATTCCTGACTCTTGGTGCAGGTGCACTGGCGGATAAAGGTGTTGGTCCGACTGTCTTAGGCTGGAAGGATGAATGACCTCCACCTCCAATCCCTCTCTTGCCTGACTCCTGGCCTGATGTGTTGGCCCTCTTACTCCTGAAATCCTCCCTATCATGCTTCTTCTCCTCCTTCACTTGCTGCACATACGTCATCAACCGGGATATATCCATATCTCAAATCAACACCGCATTCCTTCCCTCTCTCTTAATCATTCGAGAGAGCCCAAACATGAAGAGATCCATCCTAGTCATCATATCTGCCACCATAGCTAGAGCGTAATGGGATAGCTAAGTAAACTTGAGGTTGTACTCCCGTACACTCTTTTCCTGCTTCAAGTTCAAGGACTTTCTTACCTTAGCCTGCCTTATCTCTCTGGGAAAGTATTATCCCAGAAAGGAGTCTTCAAGCACTGCCCAAGTAATTATTGGCGCCCCTTCTACCTTACTCCCTTTCCACTGGTTAAACTAGTGTCTAGCTATCCCCTTAACCTGGTAGGCAGCCAGCTCAATACGCTCAGTATCAGCTATCCACATCACCTGGAACACCTTCTGAAGCTCCTCAATGAAGTTCTCAAGATCCTCTTTCACATTAGACCACATGAACTCTAGTGGGTTCATCCTCAGGAACTCACGAACTCTGGCGGTATTCACCCCATCATTCCTGCCATCTTCCTGGCGACCTCTTTAGTTAGTGACTGCCTGAGCCAAAGTCTGAATAGCCTGGTGAGGCTTAGCATTAGAAATGTCCGCTTGTTGTGCCTGCTCTACAGGTACAATTGGGCCTCTGGGTTCCTCAGGAATTCTGACAGGCTAGTTTGCGTTCCTTCTGGCTGGGCATCCTCTATCCCTTACTGGTCCTTTAGCTTTGTAGGGAGGCATGATCTAAAAAATATAGAGCGAACACACGAGTTAGAAGGGATTTCACAAAGATATACTCTGAATCACGAGATAAGGAACAACAATCAATGATGACACTTCTTAATGTCCCGTAGCCTCCCTATTATATATGTGGCGCACTTCACACCTATAATACAGACTCTACTAGACACGGTTCCATAGACTCCCTATGACTCTTGATCTCTGTACTCTGATACCAAGTTTGTCACGCCCCGATCCTACACTTTGGACGTGGTTGGCACTCGAAAACCATTTCTGGTCTCAAACGAACCACTTGGCCTAGCTGCTCACTCAGTGGAAGACTTAATAATGATGGAAAAGGCCATAAAAGCAATAATATAAGCAAAAATATATGCATAACTAAATAAGAAAGCATTTAAAGCAACGTCTGAATAATTGAAAATTGAAGTACTAATCATACGGCCTATGGAACCTCTACTAAGCTGTCTTAAAGGACTACTGAGATAGGCCACAAGTAGGCGGAACTGAAATAAAATTGAAATGACATAACATGACATTAACTCAAGAGCCTCGGACTGAAAAGATACCTCACCACTGTCTAGAAGCTAGCAAGTTCTCAACGGAGCTGCTACTGAGGAACTCGGTCACTTACGTCTGCATCATGAAATGATGCAGGTCCTAAGGACGTTAGTACATGGAATGTACTGTATATAAGATGGAAAAAACAGTTAAACAATATATCATAAATACTTCTCAAAAACATAATCAATTAGCAATAATCATAAGGTATACTGAAAATAACATGCTAAAAAAATAATATGTTGAAAATGCTAAGTAAAACATAATTTTCTTAGCTTGGGGAGTTTCTCTAACAGAAAACCACCACTATAAGCTTCGTGGTAATATAACATCTTGCCCACGCTTCCAGAGCCATCCCGTACTTCGCCGAGGTGGGGGATGAATAACTAGGGGAGTGGATCCATCACAAAATTGGGTCATCTCAGTGGATAATGAGAAAGGTACTGTGGTACGATCCTATCCTATGCTGGCTACATAGTTTATGAGTTTGAATAATTTATTCTACTCTCATCCATATCTGTACTCAATACTACTCCCAAAACACTTACATAAGTCATACCTAAATGATCATAAGTTCTTGAAAATCTGGTTTTTCTTAGGGACTTAGCCCAGCTTACTACATAGCTTTCTCAACTGAAATTTTTAATATTACTGAACTAGTATCTTTCATGTACTTTCAAATATACTAGATTTCTCAACTAGAGTATCAAGAAACCTTCAAGAAAATTATTCTTAAAATATATGATATGCTCAGTTAAAATGCAAGAATAATTCAAGAAAAATATTCTTTAACTAGTCTTGAACCATAATCTTTATGGGTGTTCATGAACCCCACATAAATTCACAGGAAATCATATATACTTTAAAATCTTGAAATCAATACTTTAATAACAGTTAAAGAATCAAGCATCAACATCATTCAATCAAGAATCTATGCATATGTAGGGAAATCTACTAAACTTTATAAGGTTTTCATGAAATTACTCTAAATCAAGACTTGGGACTTTCGAAATGAAAAATAAGTTATACTTTTCTAAAATATTCTAAAAATAATAAATTTAGAGTGGCCTTACATACCTTGAAAGGGATTTCTTGAAAATTTGAGGAGAAGTCATGGTGTTTCTTTATGCTTGGATGCTACTGGAAGGGTTTGAATGAGTGAATGAAAGTGAAAAGAACGTTTTTAGGATTTATTTAGTCTTTAAAATGAATTAGTTTAAGATATGGGGTTTGAAAAAAGTTGATTTTACCCCTCCCCATTAAAAGAAGGAAAACTGGCCCCGATTTGCACTAGTGCGCGATGCGCACTAGTGTAAAATCTCTCTTTTTCGCAAATTTCAGCTTTTCATCGAAATTTCTGAAAACTCTAAGTGTAGCTCCGCGTTCTCTCCGCATCACAGAGCAGACATAGATTACTCACTGCTTCTAAAATTTTTAGGGAAAATAATTCACATTTTTTCGAGTTTTTGTCGAGTCGAGACCATTTTCCTACTCAATTTCTTGCACTAATCAGAAATCCGGTCTCAGATTTGCAAATGGAGCAAGGGAAGATACGTTATGCGCAAGGTCAAGTCTAGGAGTATTTTCATCATTTCATGGGGGTGTTACAAAATTCTTCCCCCGTGTTAATTTCTATTCATTTTGCTCATTATGGGACTTTAGACTTGTAATCTATTAATCTTCTCCTTTGTGAGTAGTAGCCCGAGCCCCTTCATGTTTATGCTCTTTCCCCTTTTATGTTCCATCATTGTTGATAACATTATTCAAACATTTTCCTTGGGCTTTGTTCTCCTTTCCTTGTTGTCCTTCTTAGCATTAGTACTTAAACTTTTGTTATTCTTATTTTCTTTTTTAATCCTTATCTTCTTCTTCTTCCTAGTGTTACTATTTCTCCTATTTCTTTTATCTTATCCCCCTTTACCTGTTAACCTAATTAAATTCTATATTTGTCTCTATCCAATACTTATGAGTTGCATCGATCCTGGACAAGAGAGATCATCTTCATCTCACAATCAATTAACTGAATAAAAATAATTTAAGCTATATACGCAGACAACAAATTATTTATTCTATCTTTAATTATTAAGGTGTCAAAATCATGTTTACTCAAATAGCTGCATATTGTAATAAAGTAGCTTAACTTGATAGTTTTTTTTAATTTTGCAACACGCAAGAATATCAAAATCATCTCAAGTTCTCGTGAGATATCTATTGTGACAGGTTCAAATTTAAATTTTCTACATTTACTTTGAGTTCTCATGACAACAAACCAAAAAATTGATGCATTATACTGTTGCTGACATGAGATTGAGATATAAACTTTATGCATTGACATTATAAACTCCAAATTGCATGATTTATGAAATTCTATACATTGATTGAGTTGGGGTTTGAGTTTGATTATCTGAGTTGAGTAAATTGAGAATAATTGAGCATGAGGAGCGTATAGTATTATAATTTCATGTCCATTGATGTATTTTTCTTGCATTCCACGATGAGTCTAATTGAGTGAGTCCGATGACTATTTGAGTCTGACTGATTTCCTTGATTGAATGAGTTGATGAGAAACTAAGATGAGTTAAGTTGAGATAACCCAATGAGGTTGATATTTGAGTTGATTGATGAGTTCATGATACTTTAGTCTTGGGAGGAGTATCGATCACCCAGCTAGGAGCAAGTAAATAACTACTCTAACCCATAAAACTACATTGTCAATGTAGGATACTAGTCATGCAACACTTTCTGGTGAATGTTGTCACAAAAGATAGACATTTATTATGGATCCATGAGAAAGTTAATCGTCCTTTACTTTGTCAAGTTTAAGACGGGCGTAGCAATGACATCACCTTTGTTGTGCATCACCAAACTAAAGGTGATGGGATTGGATGTGTCGGTTAATGGGTACTCCTAAACAAACACTGATTTATTCAAGCTGAGTTTAATACTACTGAATATATTTTTATAAGCATGAATTATTTTAAACTTGCATATCTATTTAGTTGAGTATAAGTTGTTTGAGTTGAGGTGAGTGAGTTAAGCTTTACTTTCTAGAGCCCTTTACATGCCAGTATATTCCATAACTGATGTCTATTTGGACCTATATCATTTCTTGATACAGATACATGTAATAAAGGACTTCAGCCGGCGCATCATTGAGGTCCAGTTCAGTGCATTCCTAGAGTTGGCAAGCCCTCCCTGCTTTCTAGAGGAGCCCTTTTATTTTCTGATTTCGATTGAGTATTTTATTTCTTTGGTTGGGGTATCCATGGCTTATCATGGACCACCTTGATTGTTGACTAGAGGCTTTATAGAAATTGAGTAGAGGATTTGTTGAGTATTATTTATTTTCAAACTTATTCATTGAAAACTACATTTTAGCAGTTTCATATTTGCCATATGATACCTTTTTATTTGAGTATATCTTCCGTTGTTGAGTTGATGTGATGATGAGGTCAGGTGGTCCTCTTGGGGAATCAACAATGGTTCTTCAAGTGTCGCCCACGCCAAAGGTATCCTCACGGGGTGTGACATATAAAGAAGTTGAAAATCTAATATCAAATATAATATTTCGCCACTTTAATTCAGTTGTTGTAATACTTAAAATGTGGATAAAAATTTTGAAAGAATAGTCATATTTTAATTCATTCACATTCTTCATCTCTTATATCTTATAATACTTTTTATATCTTAATTTAATCACATCCTTCAACTCTTAATTTTTTTGAATATTATACTTTTTTTATGTAGACTATAGCTTAATCAACAGTTGAATTCGGAGAAAGGGAGAAAGAGTATAGAAATTGAATGGAAGGCTAGTAGCACATATGAGAAAAGAAGAGAAAAAAATCTTTGGATTCTTAATAAATGAAAAAACGAGACTTTGAGGGTTTGTTATAGCCAAGTATTTGACCTAAAAATAAAAAGTATTTGCATCAACCTTTCTAATTCGTAGTTCAAATGGTCACATCAATCATTGTCCAAAAAAAATCTTTTTTTAAATAAGAAACTAATACGTACTTTACTTTTTTACTCTAACTTGATACTATTTAAATAAAGAATAGTTATTTACTAGACGTACTACACTATTATCTAAAATTGATGCCCCAAAATTTTTGGGACTAAAGTGGTCGCTTGACTTGCCTTACACTTGGGTTGGCCCTGACCATTGTCAGGTTCTCCTCCTCCTCTTCTCTTCTGCCAACTCAATAACTTTATCCTGCGTTGTTGTTCTTTCTCCATTATTTTCATTTCATAGAACAAAAGTGACAGCAAATGACACTTACCAAGTTGAAATAGACCCTTAGACTTCTCAACTGATGCTTGAAGGAATGGATCATCAAATTCTGATCGTTGCTTCAAGAAACTTTAATTTTATAAGATGATCTGCTACTTGGTTTCCTCTATGGTAATAGTGAGTGATTTGGGTTCTATCCCTCCTCATGTAGTTATTGCTATTATCCACAATTCGCTTAAGATTCAGGTCGGAAGTGTCATCCTTTGTCACCATGTTGTCTACAACAATTTTTTTCTTCTTGAAGACCCCTAAATCGGGGTGAATATTATAAATAAAAGAACAATAGTTTAAAATATGTCAGTCCCAAAATAGAAACAGAATGACAATAATACATAAGATTCCTGTAGTTTAGGTCTATTGCAAATGTGAACCAACCTTATGAATGTGGTAACAAGAATGTGAACAATGTAGTCCTGCCAGGCAAAAGGCCTTTTATAATTTATTTGGCTGATATTGTGAACAAGGCTTACCACAATGTTCTGCTAGATTTTCATCGGATTTGCTAAATGTATCTTAAAGAACTTTAAAACCTTCTAAACTCTGACTTTTTCTATGCTTTTTACTTATGTTGTAGTGTTTCTGTTGTGTGGTCTGCTTCTAATTATGGTACACTTTGTTTGTCTAGATCAGTGGTCCTCTTTGTGTAATTTGAACACTATCTGCTAGACTATTTCTGTTTGTTTGGATGTGCTGAATTTGAACAATTTTTACTCCTCTTATCATTTTTATCGAGTTGAACTCCATTGTCACTCTCCCAGGATATCTCAATATCCTGTATGTGAACTGTCTATGATCAAACGGTGAAATTAACCCTCTCTAATGGCAGTGCATCTGTGAGTAGTCCTCGTTCCTTTGACACATGTCTAAATTCTTGATCCTAAAACAAAATCCAGAAGATCTTAGCAAAGGATTTTCTTTAGAATCCCAATTTACGCAGGTATATATCCACAAAAACATTTTGTACATCACTGGCTTGTACCTCTCAAAATAGTGCACCATCAGTGGCCATACAACTGGTATATCCTTCATCGAAGGGTACATAGTGTCACAGCCCAAAATACCCCATAGATGTGACTGGCACCTGCTCACACCATCTGTCGAGAGAACCAAATATCCGCACACGCATCCAAATTATAAAAGCATAGAGATACAATATTTGCAACTCCAAAACTCATCCATACACATAACAATAGAGTAACTATCAAACCAAAATCACATATCAATTTATGAAAGGAAAATCTCACTTAACAAAAATATTTCTAGCCCAAATTCCACAATAAGATCATGAAGCATCAAATAGAGTGATATGAGTTTAACTGTTGGGCATACAAACCCAAAAAAGGAAAAAAAACCATAAAATACAACAGATAGAGCTAGTAGCCACCACGAACTATGTGAAAGCTCACCTCAGCAACATAGTCCACAGAAACGAACTCGTCAGCCACAAGTCTCACCCTCTGCAACAGTATCTGCATTGACATGCAAGTAAGGAGTGAGCTACATATAAATATAACCCAGTGAAATCCTTAACTCACTACTTTAATACCCCTGGAATAAGAGTTATAAAATACATATGCACAATGGATATACATAAATAATATACACGAGAATATACTTTATTATAAGCTCAATAAGTTCAAACAAATGTTCATAAAGGGGTCACTACATGTCTTAATTCAATCCACACTCAACTTGTCATAAACGGCAGTGAAAAAGATCAACCATCACTCCGACAAGTCCATGGCAACACGTATAATGCTCTAAAAGTATACTACGACAGCGTGTACAGAGCCCCTAATATATTACAGCAACATGCGTATACCCCTAACATATTAAGGCAGCTATGTATGCCCCTAGTAACCACATCAAAAAAATAAAGAAAGGTATCTAGCATCACACCACACATAACTTATAAAAATATTTGATTTTCTTCTGAAAAATAACATATCTAAGGCTGATTAAACAACATCAACTCTGTCAAGTACATGCTTGCCCCAATACATACACCAAATAGAGAAAAACATATTTTTTTCCCAAAGCTTATTTGAAAAGTAAGCACTAAAGCTTAAAGTCTCACTTACCTTATTAATGACAAATTCAACAAACTTGAAACATCTCCTACTTGCTTCAATCTATAAAAAAATATTGATTATTGATATCAATTCTGCTGGCCAAACTTAAGTCTCAATATCCCTAGCCTTTAAGTTTAGAGTTAAACCCTAATACCCAATAACCTAGGCTATAAATCAAAAGTAATGTTATACTTAATATTATTAAAACTTAATTCGTGAAAATTCTTGTAAATATATTTTTGACTAACAAGAGCACACAACGACAAGAAAATACATGTACTTTATCACCCAAAACAATAATACAAAGAACAAGTTGATTCTATGTATGAGTTTTGCAAAATAACCTTGACAAGCCTCGTGTTGCTGTTGTTGTTGCTGTTGCTGTTGCTGTTGCTGTTGCTGTTGCTGTTGTTGTTGTTGTTGTTGTTGTTGTTGTTGTTGTTGTTGCTGTTGTTGTTGCTGTTGTTGTTGTTATTGTTGTTGTTGTTATTGTTGTTGTTGCTGTTGTTGTTGTTGTTGTTGTTGTTGTTGTTGTTGTTATTGTTATTGTTGTTGTTATTATTATTACTACTTTAAAGGTTCATCTTCATAAGTCATAGGGTTATCCAAAACTAAATCGAAAAAAAGTTATTAGTTTAGTAGTTTCGTTAACAGTTTATTTTTTTTTAACCATTGAGTTATTGGTTCTTATGATTTTAGATTGTTCCTAACGGGTTGACCGATAACCCATAATAAATTGAATAATTATATTTATATTATTTGATATATAAAGGCTTTGATAATTTCAT
>JAOTQR010079617.1:0-10443 GCA_025774065.1 Solanum ossicruentum
TTAGAAACTTCTCTTGTGCAAGATATGTATACATGTATATATTTATAGACACCAACTTCCACTTGCACCAATTAAAACAAGCCACAACCATGACCCCACTAAACATTAAATTCTTAAGGAACACACTTTATAAGTAATTTACATTTAGTTCCAAACTTTAACAAATTGAACCAATTCAGGACTTACGGGTCCTAACTTGCGGGGTATAAATTTTTTCGGTTCTAACAATAGAGTATGGAATTGATGTATCTAAACCTATTTCTATTTTGAAAACTATGATATATTATAGATATGCATTTTATCTTCATATAAGGTTCCCTTTCTTTGAATACTGCTCTTCCTCTATTGAGTATGATTGATGATGAGTCCAAGTAGTTCGCTCAGGGACTAGCAATAGTCTCTGAGTGTCATCTATGCCAAGGGTACCCTCTCGGGGCATGACAACCTACCATATAAAGCTTTAAAGGGAGCCATGCCAATACTAGAGTGGTAGATATTATTATAAGTAAACTCAATGAGTGGAAGATGTTCATCCCAATTCTCAACTACCCTTGAACTCCAAAACACAAGTCCTACGCATATCCTTAAGAGTTTGAATTGTCCTTTTGGCTTGATCATTCATTTGAGGATGAAGAGTCTTGCTAAGCTTGACCTTGGTGCCAAGACCCTTTGGAAGCATCTCCAAAATTGAGAAGTGAATTGAGCACCATGATCCGAAATAATGGACAAGGGTACCCTATGTAACCTAACCAACTCATGAATATATAGCTTGGCATAATCCTTGCCACTATAAGTTGTTTTAACTAGTAGAAAGTGAGCCGTCTTTGTCATTCTATCAACAATAACCCAAATACAATCAAAGAGCTTCTTAGTTCTTGGCAACCCAATCATAAAATCCATATTGATCTCTTCCCACTTCAAAGTAGGAAGTTATATGTTTTGCGCTAGGTCACCCGACCTTTGGCATTTGGCTTTCACTTGTTGGCAATAGTGACAACGGGCTACAAACTTGGCAATATCCCTCTTCATGCCACCCTACCAATAATCCTCCTTCAAATGTATATCCATTTTTGTGGAATCGAGGTGAATAGAGTAGAACAAATTATGTGCCTCTTTCAAAATCAACTCTCTCAAGTCATCAACATTAGGCACAAATAGTCTACCTTGGTACATACGAACACTATATCCCCCTTAGTAGAAAACCTCCACTTTACCATCCTTCACAAAAGCTTTCAATTCTAGCAAGGTGGGGTCAAGGTCTTGTTGGGATTTGACCTCTCCAATCAAAGAAGATTTGGAACAGTGAACTTCTCTAGCAACCTCCTTATTTCCCTCATCAATGTGAGTTACACTTCCCATGGACACTCTACTTAAGGCATCAACCACAACATTAGCCTTGTCGGGATGATGGTGCATACTCATGTCATAATTCTTAAGGAGCTCTAACCACCTTCTTTGTCTCAAATTAAGATCTCTTTGTGTGAACAGATATTGGAGACTCTTCTAGTCGGTAAATATATCTATAAGAACCCTTTACAAATAATGATGCGATAGTTTCTTTACAAATAATGACGCGATAGTTTCAAAGCAAACACCACGGCCGCTAATTCAAGATCATGGGTGGGATAATTATGCTCATACACCTTTAGTTGTCGAGAAACGTATGCTATAACCTTTCCATTTTGCATAAATACACACCCCAAACCAGTACGTGAGACATCACAATAAACCACAAATCCTTCTAAACCTTTTGGTAAAGCCAAGATAAGAGCGGAGATAAGCTTGTCTTTCAAAGTTTGAAAACTTCTTTCACATCCATCGGTCCAAACAAATTTTGCCTTCTTTTGTGTTAATTTGGTCATAGGGGAAGCAATTGAAGAGAAACCATTCACAAATCTCTGGTAATAACTCGCTAAACCTAAGAAAATCCTAATATTCCTCGAAGTCAAGGGCCTAGGCAAATTCCTTATCAGTTCCGTTCTTCTTAGGGCCTACTTTAATACCATCACTCGACACCACATGCCCTAGGAATGCAACCTCTTTCAACCAAAATTCACATTTATCAAATTTAGCAATCAATTTTTCATCTCTCAAAATTTGCAACAGCACCCTCAAGTGACTCACATGTTCTTCTTTACTTCAGGAATATATCAATATATCATTTATGAAGACTATCACAAATATATCAAGGTAGGGTTTAAAGACCTTATTCATGAGATCTATAATTACCGCTGGTGCATTAGTTAATCCAAATGATATCACCACTAATTCAAAATGCTCATATTTATTATGAAAGGTGTTTTGGGAATATTACTCTCCCTTACCCTCACTTGGTGGTATCCAGAACACAGATCAACATTAGAAAAATGACTAGCCCCTTGTAGTTGATCAAATAGGTCATTTATCCTTGGTAGGGGATACTTATTCTTTATAATGACCTCATTGAGTTGCCAGTAGTCGATGCACATTCTAAGTGAGCCATTTTTCTTTTTTACAAACAATACCCGTGCACCCCAATGTAACTTACTAGGACTTATAAACCCCTTCTACATCAAATCTTTCAATTGGTCCTTCAATTCTTTTAACTCCGCCGGGGCCATATAGTAAGGAGGAATTATCGGGGAGGAGGTCTACACCAAATTCTATTTTCCTTTTGAGAGGAACATCGAGAAGCTCATCAAGAATGACATCAAGAAACTCGTTGACCACTAGAACAGACTCAATAAGGAGGACTTTAGACTCAAAATTCCTAACCCTTACAAGATGGTAAATGCAATCCTTTAGAAATCAATTTCCGTGTCTTAAGAAAAGAGATGAACCTACCCTTAACCACCAAGTCATGACCTTCACACTCAAAGAGGGGCTCATTTGAAATTTGGAACCTCTTCTTACATGTTATAGAATCAATGGAAGCATGATATGAATGTAACCAATCCATACTAAGAATAATGTCAAAATCCACAATGTCAAGTTCAACGAAATCACAAGGCAAGACTTTATGCAATATAAACGCGAGGCAATCCCTATAGACTTTTTTAGCCATAATGGACTCACCAATGGGGGTAGATACCTCATAGGGTTCACACAACAATTCAGAGTACACATGAAGCTTAGTAGCAACAAAAGGAGTAATGAGGGAAAGAGTGGCACCCGAATCTAATAAAACATACATATCATAATGAAAAACCTTCAACATACTGATAACAACATCAGGCACCTCATCCATTCTTTGCCTCCCTTGAAGAGCATAAAACCAATTATGACGTGTAGCACTGCTATGTTGGCCACCTTGGGCCCTTTGATCAACATGAGCACTTATCCTTGAGGACGACCACCATTTACCTTGTTTTGAGCATAACGGCAATCAACAAGCTTGTGGCCTACTCTTCCACACCCAAAGCAAGCATTCGAATCCCTCAAGCATTTGCCACTATGATTCCTCCTACACTTTTGGAACCTAGGGTTATTCATACCACCATTGCCACTTTGAAACCTTAGGTAAGATACCCTATCACTAGCAAACCTCTTGTTTAGAGCACTAGAGAACCCTTAGCCTTGAAATTTGTGACCTTGTTGGAAATGACCACCCTTAGCATCTTAGAAGCCACCATCAAATCGAGCCCTCTTAGACTTCCCACTCCTCCTTTTCCTAAGCTTCTCTTTCTCAAGTTGTTTGGCATATGTCATGAGCCGAGAGAAGTCCATATCACCCACTAGCATAGTTGTGCGACACTCTTCATTCATCAAATTGAACACCCTCGACACAAACTTGTTCATTCTTGATTTAGGATCAATAACCAAATGGGGAGAATACTTTGAGAGCTTATTGAATTTAAGGGCATACTCCCTTGCACTCAGAGAGCCTTGCTTGAGATTCATGAATTCCATCATTTTTTCCTCTTTGAATTTAATAGGGAAGAACTGTTTGAGGAAGGCAGCCTTGAATTCCTCTCGAGGAATGGCATCATTATTTTCCCTCTCCAATTAGGATCAAACTAAAGTTGAGCCACACATTTGAGTTAGCAAGCCGCAAGCTCCACTTTCTCTTCCAATGTCACCCCCATAATTGTAAGCACCTTATACACCTCATCAATAAACTATTGCGGATCCTCTTCTGGTTTGGAACCATGAAAATACAGAGGGTTCATCCTTGCAAAGTCCCTCACCTTTGAGGCCAGAGTAGGAGCATGAGGAGCTTGGGCCCCTTGATTTAATTGATTGGTCATAATATGTGCCAACATGGTGATAGCATTCTAGAACTCAACTTGTGTAACCCCTTCTTCTTAAGGAGCTTGATGAGTCGGACCCTTCTTAGGTTTGCAGGCCCTCCATCATCTCCCTTTTTGTAGTGGCATGATAGGAAAGAGCAAAAGAGTGTTTGTTAGGGGAGGAAGCCTTATCTTTATACCTAAAGCATGACATTGATTATGAAGAAGTGAAATATTTCCTAAAACGCCTCACAACTTGTTATTCATGGTTGTAGCGCGCTTTGCAACTAGAACAAGACTCTACTCGATGCGGTGTGTTGGATTTCTGAGGACCATTAACAACCTAGTGCTCTGATACCAAGTTTTTCATGACCCAAGCCTAGGACCTAGATGTGACATGACAAATGAGGAACCCGAAGGAGCCCCAAACAAGCCTCTTAAGATATCACATACACATCCATGTTTGCGGAAGCAAAATAAGATAACTAGCAAGTAATAATAGAACATAAGGGAAGCGGGACTAATGGAGCCTTTCATAATAGTATAAGCATAATAGGAGTCAAGATTAATAATACAAAATATCTCAACATCCAACAACACGTCTACTAGTAGATTGGGGGGAGGGGGGGCAAGACATCTCCCGAACTCACCCTCATAGATAAGTAACCACAATATAAATAATAAAGTCTTAACATAAACATGAAAGAAGATATATATTGTCCCCAGATATAATGACTCACAAAAAGATGACTTCGACGATCCGATTAGCCACGTCGAAGAGGAGGATCAATAGGAGCTCTGATTCCCACATTGTGACATCATATAGGCATAAGAGTATGCGTTAGTAATTGGAATGTACTAAGTATGTAGGGTGCAATGTAAAAAGAATCATAAGCCATAACAAACAAGATGTTAGTCATAATTAATGGACATAAGCTCAATATGACAAGCATAATCAATACTTAGGATAAAACATGCTTAATCATACGTGCATAACTTGTTCAACATAATAATTAACATGAATAGCTCATTCAAATACCTTGTACCAAAGGGTGAGGAATATAGCATGAGTCATGACTCCTTCTAGTAAGTAATGAATGGTACATGGTGTTAAGTCGTATATGAGGGTGAGGTATATAACATGGTTCATGACCCCTTAATGTAGACATTAGGTAACACATGTTAATAAATTGTACATGAGGGTGAGGTATATAACATGGCTCATGACCTCTTCATGTAGACATTTGCTTTTTACTAGAGTGTGAGGCATACAATATGGTTCATGAACCCTTCTAGTCGGCTTTACAATTCATATGAGAACATATCATAGAGTATGAGCTCAACAATTCACTTGTAGATCATGGAATCTTTTCATGAGTTGCATACATACATGGAAGCTCATAATTTATAATAAGATCACTTGCCATAATCAATATCTTATTAAAATCATACCATAATAACTATTGGGCTTGACCAACTTTATAATTTTCAAAATTAAATGCAATGTTATAAATGTAAATGCCATGAATAGTATGAGGAGAGCATGGATAATTAAGATTCAATCTAAAATCTGCATTATAATATGAAATTAAAGCAAGTCCATAATTAAATCTCTATTTGAAATCATAATATAATCACACATGCATAAACAAACCTCAAAAGGGGAGATGCATATTCATAATCTCATAAACTCAATGTAAATCACCATTTTATAATTTAAATCAACTTAAAATTAGTAAATAAACATAACTCATACATCATTTGAATTTAAGGAACCAAAATATTCAAAATCTCAAATTAAAGAGAGCAAAAATTCATGATAAGTACTAGAAAGGTTTTGAGTCTCTTTGGTTGAAAGGAACCACAAATCAAACCCACATACCTAAACTCGATGAAGAAATCCCAAAAGAATTTGAAGAAGATTTGAGTTAGTCTTGGATCCCCAAGCTTGAATCTCATAAGTGTTCTTGAGAGGAGCTTTAGATTGAGTGTAGAATGAGAAAATGAATTGAGTAATTTGAATAGGGTTTTTGGTTATTATGAAACCTTAAAATAGGATACGAAGTCCCAAAAAAAGTCATTATAATAAATTGAATTTATGAAAATACCATTAATGAGACGGATGAAAAAATTTCTCGTGACCACTACACTTGAGGGTACACGGCCCGTATGGCACTAGACGGTATGTGTACCTAGCCATATACCCATACTTAGACAAAATTTTGAAAGTTGAAACTTGACTTCAACACTTAGAAAAGTTTAGGGAAAGTTCACTTATACGGAGCGCACCACGGGCCGTGTAGAGTCCCACGTCTGGTGTGGATGCCTGTACCTCAATAGTTGAAGAATTTTTGATGGAAGGGAGCACCATGACTGGACTCATGTCCAGTGAGGCCTACCACGGTCCGTAAAAAGGGCCGCAACACCAACCTTGAAATTTTTCCCAACTTAGAAGGCTATATGGTCAACCCCACAATCTATGGCAAGCCATACGACCAATACCATTGGTCGTACCCGAATACTTAGGTCAACAATGGTCATGTTCCACTTTAAGGCCTCCCACGAGTCCCTTGAGATACCACACGGCCCATATGGGTGCCCGTGTGGAAACACTGCACAAGAAGGTATTACGAAAATGACCATAACTTCTTCATCCGAACTCTAAATAAGATGAAACTAGATGCATTGGAAAGCTAACTCAAAGATATTGGTAGGTCTTAAGATACCTAGTTCATTTTGTTCTAAGAGATATGATCATTTAAATTTTACCCTTCAAGCTAAACACATGAAAAACTTAGCCAAAGGAATAAATTTGAGCTTGGCTTAATGTAAGGGACTCATGATGACCCTAAAGCACATAAGTAAGCTTGGATTGAAGCCTTACAAATGAACTTAATTT
This sequence comes from Solanum ossicruentum, assembly GCA_025774065.1. Taxonomy (NCBI): domain Eukaryota; kingdom Viridiplantae; phylum Streptophyta; class Magnoliopsida; order Solanales; family Solanaceae; genus Solanum; species Solanum ossicruentum. Next base: position 7,108 of record JAOTQR010079617.1, read on the forward strand.
GAGTTTGAAGGTGTCATTCCAATCTCACATCTTGCGGGGTATTACAATTTACATGAAAAATAACCCAAAATCATATATATACATGGCTATACAGTATAACTTGCCAAAAGTCATAGAAAGTATATGTTGACTATACAATGTAGATTATGTACACATGAGCTATAACACTAAACATATTCTATGCTACACTCAAAAACTAACTATAGTTTGATTGTACATAAAATATATACTGACTATACATGTCTATATAGCAAATGACTATTTTTTTTGGTAATTGTTTTGACCAAATGACCGTACACTATAATTATCCTTGAAAAAAGCAAAAACAAATCATGGGCTCAATATAGCTCAAACTAGCCCAACTTCATTAAGCCTTTTTGCTTTCTTTCTTTTTTATTTTATTTAAAACTTATTTATTTTTTTTGGATGTTTTTTATTAAAAAAAATTATTGTTTTTTCATAAAAACTTTTCATGTACTCTTTTCCATGTGTCCAATACTATATATGTGTATAAAGTATATCAATATTGTATAAATAGTTATATAATATATCAATATTGTATAAATTATGTATAAGAATGAATCAATATTATATAAATAATATGTAAACATGTATCGATATTATATAAATTGTATACAAATCTGTATTAATATTAAATAAATAGGTATATAATATCTCGACACTATATAAATGATGCATATTTATGCATCAATATTGTATACATAATTATATAATGTATCGATATCGATATTTATTTGACTATTATGTATTTTCACCTTAATAAATAAAAATGAATAATAATTAATAAAATGACATAAATATTTATTTTTCCCATAAAAAAGTGAGACAATAAAAAAAAACAAAACCATGTTAACATAGCACAACAAAAAAAATATGGTCATATCATCAGTATAGGAAAAAAAAACCCTTCTAGATAGATGGATCTGATATATGTTGTATTTGTAGATAATCAAATTAGGAAAGCTTACATTGTTTTTATCTTTAGAGAACTTTTCTCAGTTGAAGCACTTTTGACAGAACCATTTGGTGAAGTCATGACTGCTTAATTAATTTGAAAGAAGCAAGATTGTTAATGTTGCTAATTAGTGGTGAGATGAGAAAAATGAGTTATGCAGGAGTTCTATTGATAGCTCTTACTGCTAATTTTATATAACATGTACAATAAATAAAGTTTATATTTTGCTAAAACTGTTTTTCAACTATAATAAATTAAAGATTATAAATTAATAAATTGAACTATGTGCAAAGTGAAAAGAATATTTGAAACTAAAGTTATTTGACTTTTTTTTGTCATTATCTATATATATGGTCCACGTCAACATTATATATATTTTGGTTCATTTGTAGTCAAGAACTTTTACAAATTTAACTTTGTAAGGTAATTTTCGTATTTTGATTTTTTGGAGGGAGGATTGGGTGTGTGGTTTCAATATATATGTTGTATGTATGTACGTACGTACATACATATGTATATATGTATATATACACACTTTTTCATCAATTCATCGCTTAAGAACTTTGAAATTTTGCAAGCAAATTTGAATATTTTCAAAAATAATTAATTGCTAAGGTAATAGAGGAAACAATCTATTAATTCTTTTTTGATTTAACAAAATGATCAACTAATATGGAACAACTACTTTTAGCATAGAAATCACCTAATATCAAATAGATCGTACTAACTGAAATTGTTAAAGAAAAATTGAACAATCATTCAAATTAGTCTATATTTATTGTTTTTCCTTATTATAAATGAACCAAAATATATAATAATATTGACCTTGACCATATCGATAATGATAAGAAATAGTCAAATAACTTTTAATTGCAAATATTCTTATAAGTTTGAACGTAATCAATTCATTAATGAAATAATCCTTATTTATAAAAAATAAATAATTTGTTACTTTATTAAGAAATTAAACTAAAATTATTTCACAGTAATGAGTATTTTGTGTATTTCCAAAGTAAACTAAAAGGAACTTCCTTGCTTTGTTAAAATTTGTGTTTAGTCAAATAAAGACATAGAAAAAGATAAAATGAGTGATGGTTCTCTTGAAAATTCAACAACCTTTACTATTATATATATATATATATATATATTTTATGTAAATCGATGATATGATTGTTTTTTTAATGTATGAAGAACAAGATTAGGGATGGTGACGAATATACTTCAGCACTAAATCTCATGAATAGCGGTGATAGTGATATTTCTCCACCGTCGACTTTTTCAAGTGATCTTGCCGCTCCTCTTGTGAGTGGAAGAGTGATCACAGGTGACACTGACATTAATTTTAAGGTGAACAAATTTTTTGATTATGGTGAACATGTGATGTTACAAAGGGGCCAGGGTCTCCCTTGTTCACTTTTAGTGAAGCAATACAGCGACGTGATGTGCCTAAAGAAGGATCACACGTACTCATTTCATTGGATAATAGCATGTGTAACGAGAAAGATTAGGAGCCTTACCGAAACAGACACTCATCCATCAGTACCAACCATGAAGAGAAGCTGCTATTGGAGTACTTTACCATGCTCAGATCTCAACCTAAAGCTGATGATGTTTATTTATCAATCAAAACTTGAACAATTTTTATTTGATATTTTATTTGTTTGCTATGTGTTGAACCACAGAGTAATACTTTTTGAAGTTTTATTGTATTTTATTTTATGGATATTTAAAATATTTAAAATAAAATATGTTCTTTCACCGAACCCTACTTGTAAGATTATACTGAATCTGTTGTTATTTGCAGAATATTCACAAAAACAAAAAATTAAAAATACGATAATTATTCAATATTTTAATACATTAAAAACAAACAGAACTTTAAATTAAAATTATTCAAGTTTTGATTGATATATAAACTTCATCATCGAAAATAATGTTGCTTGAAGTGAGAAATATTAGGTGCCTACATAAAAGACAATCATCCACAGCAAAGCTTGTTTGGGAATACGACACACTCCTATGTAAATACTCCTTCTGTTCACTTTTACTTGCTATTATTTTACATATTGAGGTCAAAATTACATGAACTTTAAATAATATTTTAAGATATATTTTTTCATCATATTAATATGAGAAATATTACAATTTATAGCATTTTTGTATAATTTTTAACTATCCAAATTTTAAATATTAAATTTAACTACTTCAATTTAACTTTGAAATTTAATCAAATTGACCTCGATAAATGAAATAGTGACAAGTAAAAATAAAAAAGAGAGTACATTATACTCTAATAAGAAAGAAAAAAAAATTATATATAGATGTAGAGTCATGTAATATATGTTTTTTTAAAATAATAG
>JAOTQR010079618.1:0-10442 GCA_025774065.1 Solanum ossicruentum
CTTATGAAAAGTTTCTTATGAATGAATGTTGATGGTAGAGGATCTCCCATCTATTTAATGAATGAATGTATTAGGGTGGATGATCTCCCATATAAGGAATGATCAAGGAACTATCTTATGACTTTGACTCTATGATATCAATGTGTTGGGGATTGGATAAATTGCCCTTTCATATTACTTGGAATAATTTTGTGATCTGATACAATGACTTATGATTTTCCTACTATTTTGAGAGCACTACCTAGCACCGAGTGGGCTAGAGGAGAATACCTAAGTCTCAAAACTATGTGCCACCATAGGTAAAGAGATTAGAGGCAATTACCCAAATCCTTAAGAGGCGAGTATGCTAGTGAATAAGGGCTTGAGATGAGTAGCCGAGTCTGAGGGCTTGAAGCAAGTACCGTGTTAACACATAGCTTAGTAGATCCACTTAGGCATTAGGAAGTTCACCTTGGCGAAGTGACTTCCCCCTTTCTTCTAATGTAGGGGATACATTGGGACTCCATATATTAGCTCACATGATTTATGTTGATTATGGTCTCTCTCACTATGTTTTATGAACTCTCCAAGGCTATGTTATATGTCACTTTTTATCTATGGTTTTCTTATATGTGTTCATGATCCCCTCATGCCCCTATGATATCCTCTTATGATGATTTATGATGGTTCTTTCTTATTATGTCCAAATATGCTTACTATAATTGATGGTATTTTGAATTTGTATAACTCATCATTCTGTAAACTCAAATGATTTCCTCACATATTTTTATGATCACTTGATATTACAAATGGTGTTACTCATAAATGCATATGACTCTATCTTATCAAGTATATTTGGTGTTTTTCTTTATGATTATCAATGGCTCACTTATAGTAAGATGGTCCTTCCCTTGAAGTAGATGCTTTGTTGTTCCTAAAAGGAATTGTAATTTTCTTATACATGATAATCTATATCATTATTTCAATTTTAGGTGTTTTATCATAAAATCAATTAGTGTGCATCCCTTACTTTCCATATGTATTATCCTATGTCGGATGTCTTAAGAAACATTTGAAATGATTATATTGTTGCTATTTTATGGTTTATGCTTTGTTGCATTGCATGCCCACATACTAGTATATTCAAAGTACTAATACATACTTGTTGCCTACATGATCTAAACATGTAGGGACTGAAGTTATTATTCATCCTCCTCTACGTGGCTAGTTGTCTTTCTTGAAGATTGCTATTGGTGAGTCCTCTATTTTGGGAGCAACAACCACTTTCTTTTCGCGCCATATTAAAGACTTACTTACTTTTGAACATCTACTTTTGAGGGAGAGTCCAAGAGATACCTTGGCTCTCATCCCACTCATGTTAAAGGTGTTGTTGGATATATGTGATAAGCTTGACTCTTATGATGCTTACGTATATGTTATGGAAGACTTCCCTTAGTCTTTTTTCACCTTTCTATGCTTGTTGTATGTTGATGATGAGATGAATGTCCCATGTCCCTATCCTTCCTACAGAGTTAGTCATACTTATCCGCCCCTTAGACATTATTTGCTATCTGATCATGCTAATCCTCTTCCCCATAATATCCCTATAGCATGAGTCCAAAGTCCCATTTCCCCTAGATTTTATATGTTTATTGTTAAATTATACTTCCACATCCAAGAATGTACAAATGATATGCTAAGAGGTTTGTTTGGGTTTCTGTCAGGAATTCACTATATCACATCTAGGCCCTATGCTTGGATTATAAGTGAGCAATTGATATTTCAGGTAAATCAAGTTTCAAAAGTAACTATATTCCAACAGCTTCATGGATTTATGGGAAGTTTATGCACTGAAAAGTCTAAATTCTTTTACAAGCTTGCAAATTCTCAGTTCTCTGATTATAGTAGGCTTGTCAGTTTCTGAGTATAGCCAACTAAATCAAAGTGGGAATATAAGTCAAATATTTAGAATTGAGATTACTTTCCATATATAAAATAACCTGTCTTTTATAGTTTGATAGGCTATAGTTGTTTTAGTATTTATTATCGTGATCTAGAGTTATCCATAAGTCACTTAATTTAGTCTATACTCATCTAGCATAAATCGATCTTTGGTAGTTGGTAACCACAAAATCATTGGTGGTAGGAGAATTGCCTATTATTGTTAGCTTTCTAGATTACCATGTTAGGGGTTCCTTCACTATACTTAATAGGGGTATTGAGACTTAGAGGATCATATTGTCTCACTTTCACTACATTTTAACTATTCCTGTAAAAAACAAGAAACAATGATGTTGTTTAGTATAGCAGGGAGGTTAGTGTTGTTAACAATAGGTCCCAGCTCTATTCTCCGCAAAACTGTCCTGTAATTGAACTTGCGATTCCTTTGGACATTCTTCCAACTAACCACAAGGTAAGTTTTCATCTCTTCTTCTCCTTTTCTCTTCTTCTTTACTCAGTTTCTCTGCCGTGAGACTGTTGGGAGCTTACTGCTATAGTCTTTTTTTTTAAACTTGTATTCTGCCATGTTCTATGTTTATTCATTTTGATGTGCTTCTAGAAGGCAATGTCATGGGAGTTTAATTATACTTGTTGTATCCTTATAATTATGAAAACCATTCTTTAGCTTGATAAGCTCTTTCCACTGTTCTATTCTAATGTCATTCCACCTCCTAAATCATTTGAATGGAACACTTGATATATAATAGGTATGACCAAGTAACTTGAACTTCTTTTGATGATCGAAGGGGCCTTGGTTATTTTGAAATTAGGATCATCTGAAAAGTTTGTGTTTGTATTCTTCTTTGCTTCCTTGGATAACTGTAGGTAGTCGATGTTGCCTAAAGTAGCTTCTGGTGAGTGACTATGCTTTGACAAATCCCGTTCGTGACAAGCAACTATCTCATCCTAGATTAACATTTTGTGATAAGTAGCTACCTCATCTTCGATTAACCTTTAGGGATGAGTAACTACCTCATATTAAATTGACTTTTAGAGACATGAAACTTCCTGCAGATGTGCTGCGCCATCTTTGAAAAAAAAATGAAAGAAAAACATATGTGTGTTGCTGTATAGAAAACTAAAAACAGAGGAAGAAGATTTGTGCATGTAGTTGTAGAAAATAAAAAACAGAGGAAAAAGACATGCACGTGCTGCTACAAAAAAAGTAAAAATAGAGGAAGAAGTCATGCTCGTGCAGCTGTATAAAAAAATAGAGCAAGACATGTGTGTTAAGCTTTGTAGAAAAAAAAACAATGGAAGAAGACATACACACGCAGCTACATAGAAAATAAATAATAAAGAAAGTCATTTCTATCATTGTAACTACTTTACTGGTATGTTTATGGAGAGTGTTGAATTATGTTTTGTTCAGACAAACATAATATAGATGTGACACCCCGTAATTCCATGCTCTTATGTATCCATGTTTCAAGCTTCATTTGGATAGGTTGGGGTTGTATTAGGGTCGTGGGAGATTTCTAGTACTTAGACAAGTTCAAGACCTCCCTATGAGTTGAGTTTTGGGTGTTGGTTTATGTAAGGGAAAACTTTGAACCAGCACAACTCCTAGCACACTTTGAATTGGATGACCCACGACATGTCAAACGAAATCCCTTTGAGTTAGCTTTCCAACCCACTTGGTTTCACCTCATTTCTAGGTCGGATGAAGGAGTTATGATCGTTTTTGTTAGACTCTCCCCGTGCAGTGAAACCACACTGGCAACTTGACGGGCAGTGGGGCCTTGTACAGGCCATCTGGGCTGCCTTAAGCTGGAAAAGACTATTTTTTTCTAAGGCATAGGGCACGACCAGTTGCAGGGCCTTTTGGCTTGCCACTGACCGTGTAGCTAGTCGTGGAGTGAATGCAAGTGAGGAAAATAGGGCGTAGGAGGAGTTTTCTTGGCTAAGTGTTGTGCTATGGCCTACTTCACGGACCGTGCCAGGTCTAACAAGTTGTGGCCCTTGGCATGGGGTGACCTGGCAACATTTTTCTCACCAAGTGTAGTTCAACTGACCACTACACATACCGTGTGGTACCACACGGCCTGTGAGGGCTCCCGTCACAATGACGTTGACGTTAAGTTTTCTTAGTGTTCCCAACTTCCAATTTTTTGACCTAATCTCATCTCATGGGCACTCCACACGACCCATAGAGTGCCATACGACCCGTGGGACCTTTAGTAGGGCATGACTTTGATAATTTTTTCATCCATTTATTAATGGCATTTTCATGAATTTAGTCCATTCTAATGACCTTTTTAGACTTTTAATGCTATCTTAACCTCCCTAAAAATCTTAAACCCTATTCCAAAGGATCAAACTCATTACTCTCACCTTGAATACACTCTCAAATCCTCTCAAAAGCCTCTACCAAGACTCCTGTACAAATTCAATGAAACTCAAGAATAAGTTTGGATTTCAAGACTCCAATCCAAGCTTCCATTATTTCGCAACTTAATTTCAAGAGACTAAGGGTCTAAGGTTTGTGAGTTTCATTCAATGGGTATCTTTCACCCATGAAGCCCAATCTTCTATTTCTGTGAAAATTACAAGTTTCCAAGTTGTGTTGCTTATGGATATTATTCACTACTGGCTATTATCACATATTATATTGGGGTTTCATGAAAGTTTGATGGAAAACACATGTTTACTCATTTTAAGTTTGTACCATTAGAAGATTTGCCTATTATCATTATGCATGTTATAAGCTATATAACTATGATCTCTCTTGATATTTTATGGGGGTTTTCAACTTATTTCATATGAGGGTGTCACCAAGTATTGGTGGGTTGATTTACATTAGAATTTTTCACATGATTTCACTCTTGAATTGCATGGTTTTATATTAGCATAATACACCCACCAAGTGTTTGAGAAAAGGTTCAGTTATGGATTCTTGAGTCATTAAAGGTCTAATGCATGTCTTATGAGTTAAGTGACTTTATGACGATGAAAGACATATTTATATGAGTTGTTTCCATGAAAAATACTTATAGTATTTTAAGTTGACCATGCCTAGTTGAGGGGGTGATGCCTCAATCACTATGGATGGTAGGATGGGACAACCAACCAATTGTGGGGTTGATACCTCAATCACCATTGGATGGTAGGGTGAGACAACCATCAACCATGTTGAGGGGTTGATACATTAGCCACTATGATAAAGGGTATGATATCCATCAACCATGTTGAGGGGTTGCTAACTTGACCACTATAATGGAGGGTATGATGTCCATTAACCATGTTGAGTGGTTGATAGCTTGACCATTGTGATGGAGGGTGTGATGTCCATCAACCACGTTGAGGGGTTGATACCTTGATCGCTATGATAGAGGGTGTGATGTCCAACAACCAGTTAAGGGGTTGATACCTTGACCACTATGATGGAGGGTGTGATAGTTATCAACCAATTAAGGGGTTGAAACTCAATCACCATAGATTGTAGGGTGTGAAAACCATCAAGAGTTCTCTTACTACTCATGTAATATGTTTTATATTAGCATATCATACTTTATGCACCATTAATGCACGCCATTTGTTATACACTCATTTATTGCCTAATTATGCATTTTGACTATGTTGCATATCTTTTGTTGCATTGCATCCGACATACTTAGTACATTCAAACATACTAATGCATACTTTATGCCTATATGATGTTACCATGTAGGAACCGGAGCTCCGGTTGATCATCTTCATTCTCCACGTGGCTAGTACTATCCTTGAAGCAAGTTTGGTGAGTCCTCAACTCCGAGGATTATATCTTTTGATCTTATGTTATGCAAAGACACTCTTTCTTTATTTGTATGCTTATGACTATGATGGTGAGCTCGGAAAGTTGTCTTGGCCCTCGCTTAATTCTATGTCCAGAGGTGTTGTTGGACAAGTAAGGTAATTATGCTTGAGCTTTGACTCATCTATGTTATTTAAGTGTTTAACTCTTTCCCTTACTCCCAATTTCCCTTGTTTATGTTTCTCTTGCTGTTTCATCTTTGCTTCTGCGACTAGGGATGCGTTTATGATATTCTGAGAAGCTTGTTTGGGGTTCCTTTGGGTTCCACATTCGACGTGTCATGTCTAGGCGCTAGTTTGGGTCGTCACAAACTTTTTATCAGAGCACTAGATTGTTAATGATCCTCAGCATCCAATAAATTGCGTCAAAAAGAGTCTTATTCATGGTCATGTTGTGCACCACGATTATGAGTAAGAGGTTATGAGGCATTTTAGGAAATGTTTTCCTTCTTCATGATCTATGTCGTGTGATAGATTTAAGTCCTCTAAGGCTTATTCCTAATTATTAACCATTACGTTTCAGAAAATGTCTCAAGCTATTCAGGGTGGTGTACAAGATGATGTTCCATCGAATGCGGAGGTTCACGAGGCTCTATGGATTTTGGCCAAGGTCGTGACCGCTCAACTCAACCAACAAGTGGGTGCCTCTGAGATTTCAAATGATGAAAAAGGGGAGAGAAAGATTATGAGGGCTCGAGTTGATGGTCCTTCATCTTCTTCTAAAATCCCGGTGCCCAAGTTCAAGAAGAGAAGGATCCAATTTGAAGGTGGCAATAGTGGGAGGACTCACCCTAGGTGTCCAAAATATGGATGAAACCATGATGACACTTGTTGGAGGAATATAGGTGCATGCTACCGATGTGGCAAGATGGGCCATAAGATTGTTGAATGCCCATGTGATCAAAGAAAAGGTCAAGGGTCCTACAATGCTTCCAACAAGGGGTTTGCCAATGATAGGGTGCTGAATCGAGGATTCCAAGGAGGTAATAAGGGGGGACATAACTTAGGTGCCAGAAATATGGGAAAGGCTATGATGACCCATGCTTGAGAAACACCAATGCTTGTTTCGATTGTGGTGAAGTGGGACATAAGAGGATTGATTGTCCTCGTACTCAAAACAAGGGTGGAGATGTTCGTCCACAAGGTGCAAATGTGGTTCCTAAGGGAAGAGGTAATCAACAAGGTGGTTCCCTAAGGCACAATAGGTTCTATGCTCCTCAAGGGAGGCAAGCGGTTGATGAAGTGCCCAATGTTATCACTGGTATGTTAAAATTCCTTGATTTTGATGTGTATACATTGATAGGTCTGGGTGCCACCATTTATTTCATTAGTCCTTTATTGTTAGTGTTCTTCATGTGTACCCCGGGTGTTAGGTGAACCTTATGAAGTGCCTACCCCATTGGTGAGTCTATTATTTGCTAAGAAAGTCTATCGGGGTTATCTCATGTCGTTATGCATATAGTATGGTCTTGTGATGTTATTGAGTATGTCACGGTAGAAATAAGGTCATTCTTGAGACAGATTGGTTACATGCATGCTATGCCTCCATTGGTTGTAGAACTCGTGTGGTGAGACCCCAATTCCCTAGTGAACCCGTCAATGAGTTGGAGGTTGTAAAGTGGTAGTAAATTTTAGTTTAATTTTTTGTCTTAAGGTCCAATTGATCTCTAGCGGTTGCATTTATCATCTTGTAAGAGTTAGGGATGTTGACCATAAGGTCCTCTCTATTGAGTCATTTTGCGGTAGTCAATGAATTCTTGATATCCTTTCTGATATTGAATTTGGGGTAAGGTCTTTTGGTTTTGACTAGTGCACCGACTATGTCTATAGGCCTCTTATATAGGGTCTTCCAATTCCTACCTTGTTATGTTGTAGTGGCTCCTTGTGATAATATGTTGGTTTTTTGCCGGAGGTGATGGAGAGCTTGTGTATCATTCAAGGGTGTCATTGTGAATTTTGATGAATGTGAAGTTGCTTCCTAATTATGGAAAGTAAGAATCCTTGGGGTGACAAAAAGGGGTGGTTGGGGAAGTCCACCGGTTGACTAGGTTAGGAATGAGGTTGGGTGAAGTTGAGGATGGAGGTGTAGTGGTTTTGATGGTTCCAACCTTATTTGGTTGAAGGGGTCTAGTTTAAGCAAGCGTTGATTCTGCCTTGATAGACTTGGAGTTTTAGGGTGAAAGATGGTAGAGCTAAGGTTCTCTCCCAAGGGGGAGATGGTGGTTTATAATGCCAAGTGGACTATGTGTTAATAAGGTTGACAATTTGGTTAGGATTTGTAGGTCCGTGTAGGGTTTAGAGGAGGAATTGGTAAGGTTGCATAAATATTAGAGTGCCTATAGATATGAATATAGCTTTTCGGGTTTGTCCATGTGTCTATGTTAAGGTGGTGTGTTGGTGACCCAAGTGCTATGGTGACTTTGAAGGTTGTAAATGAGATGAGGGACAATTAGAGTTATAAAAAGGGTTCGGTGAAAATTGTTGATGGTCAAGTGAGGAAGTTAGGGGAAACAAAGAAGTAGCTTTCGTTAAGTCTTTTGGAGAAATCAACAAGTTGAAAGGTCCATATGAGAAACCGAGGCGAACATTATGAAGTGACATCCCTATTTTTTTCCAATCTACATAAGCCTAAGGCACTAGGTCTTTTCTTTTCCTAAGCGGTCCTAATCCTTCCAATTCTTGAATCTCATGGCATGACATGCTTACATGTGCATTAAAATGATTATGTGATGTTTGAAATGATTTAAACACATTTTGGCATGAGCTTTAACTACTTCATGATTTTCAAGCAATGAGCTATGCATAGAATCCCATGGTTGGGAGTTTCGTGTTCTAAATCAAGTCTTCCTAGCCTTGCCCTCCCACAATCGGAGATGAATGTTTCCAAGGGGGAGATATTGTGACACACCACGTAATGCCATGCTCTTATGTATTCATGTTTCAAGCTTCATTTGGTTAGGTTGGCGGTGTATTAGGGTCATGGGAGACTTCTAGTACTTACACAAGTTCAAGACCTCCCTATAAGTTGAGTTTTAGGTGTTGGTTTATGTAAGGGATAACTTTGAACCAGCATAACTCTTAGTACACTTTGAACTGGATGACCCACGACATGTCAAATGAAATCCCTTTGAGTTATCTTTCCAATGCATTTGGTTTCACGTCATTCTGAGGTCGAATAAAGGAGTTATGCCATTTTCCTGAGATCCTCCCCTATAGTGAAACCACAAGGGCAACTTGAAGGGCAGTGGGGCCTTGGACAGGCCGTCTGTGGTACCTTGAACTGGAAAAGGCCATTTTTGGTCTAAGGCATGGGGCACGGCTAGTGGCACGAGCCGTGTGGTTGGTCGTGCAGTGTGTGCAAGTGAGGTAGAGTGGGTGTGGGTGGAGTTTTGTTGGTTAAGTGTTCTGCTCCCAATACGAATTCAAGGATACTCAAGAACAAGTTTGGATTTCAAGACTCCATTCCTAGCTTCCATTTTTTCGCAACTCAATTTCAAGAGACTCAAGTCTAAGGTATGTGGGTTTCAGTCATGGGTACCTTTCACCCATGAAGCCCAATCTTCTAGTTCTGTGAAAATTACATGTTTCCAAGTTGTGTTGCATATGGTTATTATTCACTAGTCATTATGATTGTATATTATATTGGTTTTCATGAAAGTTTGATTGAAAAGACATGTTTACTCATTTTAAGTCTATACCATGAGATGATTTGCCTATTATCCTTATGCATGTTTTAAGCTATAAAACTATTATCTCTCTTGATATTTAATGGGGGTTTTCAATGTATTTCATATAAGGGTTTTTCCAAGTATTGGTGGGTTGATTTACATCAGAATTTCTCAAATGATTTCACTCTTGAATTGCATAATTTTATACTAGCATAATACACCCGTCAACTGTTTGATAAAATGTTCGGTTATGGATTCTTGAGTAATTGAAGGTCTAATGCATATCTTATGAATTAAGTGACTTTATGACGATGAAAAGAAATTTTATATGAGTTGTTTCCATGGAAAGTAATTATAGTATTGTAAGTTGACCATGCCTAGTTGAGGAGGTGATGCCTCAATCACCATGGATGGTAGTGTGAAACAACCATCAATCATGTTGAGAGGTTGATACCTTGACAACTATGGTGGAGGGTGTGATGTCCATCAACTATAATGAGGGGTTGATACCTTGACCACTATGATAGAGGGTGTGATGTCCCTCAACCATGTTGATGGGTTGATACCTTGACCACCATGATGGAGGGTTGTGATGCCCATCAGCCACGTTGAGGGGTTGATACCTTGACCACTATAATGGAGGGTGTGATGTCCATCAACCAGTTAAAGGGTTGATACATTAACCACTTTAATGGAGGGTGTGATGTCCATCAACAAATTGGGGTGTTGATACCTCAATCACCATGGATGGTAGGGTGTGACAACCATCAAGAAGTCTCTTACTACTAATGTAATATTCTATATAAGCATGTCTTACTTCGAGCATCATTCATACATGCCATATTGCTATACACTCATTTAATACCTAATTATGCATTTCGATTTTGTTGCCTATCTCTTGTTGCATTGTATCCTATATAGTTAGTACATCCAAGTGTACTAACGCATACTCTATGCTTACATGATGTTGCTATATAGGAACTAGAGCTCCACTTGATCATC
>JAOTQR010079619.1:0-12326 GCA_025774065.1 Solanum ossicruentum
GTATAGTATAGGTTGGTTCTCCCGGGCCTTATCGGCAACGGGTGCCGGTCCACCCTAACGGGACTTGGGGTGTGACAACTCGAAAATTTCCAGAATGTTAATTTCCATGTATCTCAAAATCCATGAGTTATTTTGAAAATGTGACTTCATATTCTTGATCAGGGGGGTCAAAATGAGTGGGAAATGGGTCTAACCCTAGTTTTAGAGCAAACGAATTGCAATTTCATTTTTCCAAAAATCGAATTCTAGTGAGGTATCTGCGATGTTCGGCACTTATGTATATTTTCTGTCCAGTTTTTCAAGTTCAACCCAACACTATTGAGTCTTTGGCATAAGGGTTCCCAAATGTTAAAGCACCTATATATAGCCTTATTTTACCCTAATATCATTGAAAACATTCCCCAATACTCACTGAAACACTTAGCCAATATTTCACCTCCTAAATTCAAGTATCAAACTCATCCAGATCCTAAGGATTCTTATTCAAACTTCAAGTCTCCATCCCCAATCTTCATCAAGCTATTCTCCAAAGCTAAGGTTTGTGGGTTTCTTTCACCCATGATACCCAAGCTCCCTTTTATCCTAAATTGCATGATTTAAAGTTGATTTACTCATGGTTCTTATGTATTATGAAATTCACTGTACATTATGTTGGGGATTATAAAATTGTATTGCTTTAGTATGTTTTGGCTATGAATCTAAGATCTATTGTTAGATATGATGAAGGGTTTTGATGTATATTCCTTGATGGTGTTACAAAATCTTAATTTATGGTTTTACATGGATATACTTGCATGTTTTCACTCTTGAATTGCATGTTTTACATAATACTACACACCCGCCAAGTGTTTGATAAAATGTCTGTTTTATGATTCTTCAGTTGATGAAGGCCTAATGCTTGGCATATGAGATATGTGACTTTATGAGTTTGAAAATTTGTTGTATATGTGTTAATTTCATGATAAGAATCTATAGTTTTACATGTTTTAGCCATAATCCTGCTGAGGGGTTGGTCACTTTGATGGAGGGTGTTAAGTCAATTAACCTTGTTGAGGGATTGGCACCTTGACCACTCTAATGGAAGGTGTTTAAGTCCATTAACCTTGTTGAGGGGTTGATACCTTGAACACTTTGATGGAGGGTGTTAAGTTCATTAACTTTGTTGAGAGTTGATACCTTGATCACTACCAAGGGGGTGCTAAGCCTTGGATTCTGAGTACTAGTTTCTTGGTCTATGATGATAGTCTCTTCTTATTTACGTAATATGTTCTATATAAGCGTGTTTTACTTGAAGTATCATTCATACATGCCATAGAAGCTTATTCATTGCCTATGTTATGCATTTTGTTATGGTGCTTATCACTTGTTGCATTGCGTCTACATACTTAGAACATTCAAACATACTAATGCATACTCTATGCGTACATAATGTTACCATGTCATAACCGGAGCTACATTTGGCCATCCTCCTCCACATAGCTAGTACGATTGTCTCTTAAGATGGTGAGTTCTCCTTTTCGGGGGAATTGGTGTATACTTCTTATGCTATGTACTGATACTCTCTTCTTTATTGCTACTTTTACTATGAGGGTGAGCCCAATTCCTTGTCTTGGCCCCCTCTAAGTATCTATGTTTAGAGGTGTTGTTGGACAAATTGTGTGTTATTCTTGAGCTTTGACTCATCTATGATATTTAAGTATTACTCTCTCGTTCTCTCTCGCTCCCTTATTCCCAATTTCCCTTGTTTATGTTTATCTTCTATTGTCATTTTTAATTGCTTCCGTGATCAAAGATGTGTAATGATATGCTATAAGGCTTGTTTAGGGTTCCTTTGGGTTTCCCATTCACCGGTCACATCTAGGCACTAAGTCTCGGGCGTGACATGGGTCAACTGAAAGTTAATGGTTCTGGACTCTATGAAACCCTTATTACGGAGCGTAAAGTGTTTTACGACTCGTAATCATGGTTTCGTAGAATATTTGATCACACCCAAGTTACACCTTTCTTTTTGAGGATAAAGCGGTCATTGACAAATATAAAACTAAATCTAGGTTAAGGTCGAATCCCACCGAGAATACAAAGACTCACACTGAATTCATCAATATGCAATTCAAGTAATCAACACTCAACACCCTGAGGCAGGGGCTTTACTATGTTCAACACGAAAATAAAATAAACTATCACAATAGACATTCAATAATGGAGAACAACTTGGGTATTATATTACCCATGATTCAACAACTCAATATCCTTGGGTACAGTATAGCATGCAAGATGGTAATTTAAGTTCACCAAGCCCTTTAGTCAAAGGTAAAATACAAATTTCACTATGTGACTTGGCCCATCACCATAGTGTGCAATACTAATAATTACCCATAGTCCTAGTCAACCTCCTTTTGGCCCAGTTCGGTTGATTAGATGTGAACATATCCTCGAATCCTATTAATCAATCTCTTTCCGTATTCATTGCCACCTGGATTAGGAAGGTAACACTAGAAAAGTTCTAATGTTGGCCACCGCTAGAAAACATACAAAATGAAGAAAATTGATTAATACATGCTAATACCCATTCAAAGAATTGCAAAATAATCTGGGTTTATTTGGTTACTCATGCTATTGTGGATTTAGCTACTCATGCTATGGGTAGATAAAGAAATTATTAATTGAGAAAACATAATTTAACACTTACCTAACTGAATTAAAGAACAAGCAAATCCAAAATTTATTGAGTATCACAAGATTTGAAGATCTAATTAATTCACAAGTGTATTCTCCTCCGAAAATTGAGGTATCCAAGTACAAAACCCTAATAGTACTTTTTAATCACATTCTCTACTGTACTCCCCTGAAAAATGACCTAAAAATAATATTTATAGTAATTACAATTAAGTCCTAAAAAATAAAAAAAATGGTCGATGACTTTCTATGATAGGTCCTTACGACTTGTAAAGTGATTTACAAGTCATAATCGGGGTCTTATATTCAGCTTCTTGAAACTTGGACTTCACTGCCACAAATCTACTATATGAGTTATAGACTGATTCATGACTTATATTGCACTCTCATAGACTTCATCATCAACAACTTGTCCTTTACTGGAAATTTTCACGAAACCTCTCTATACGACTCGTAGACTGATCTATGACTCATATAGAGGTCTTGTATAGCTAAACTTCAAAAATCATATTTCACTGGAATTTATTAAAAACCCTCCTCTACGACTCATAGAATGCTCTATGATCTATAGAGGCTCTCGTATGTCACCAACAACTAGAAAAGTCTGCAATTTTCTCAAAATTCATGCCAACCTACTTTCCTGCTAAACTATACACAAAAACATATAAAAATCATAAATGATGCATTGGGAATAGACAAAATCCTAAGTTTTAGGTATCAAAAGTTTTGTATTTTCATAGCACATCAACCCCTCAACTTAAAATTATTATTTGTCCTCAAGCGATGAATCAATCTATATAGACAATATAGTAACACAAATCTCAACTTAATGGCATAAATCACATACAATTCAAACTCAGATACACACACCAACTTTTCAAAACAAGATCAGATAGCTATTTAGAAACCAAAATACACTGGTGCATTTGACAACATAACTATGACGAGCAAGTGAATATCAACAATTCACAATCAATGAACAAGTCAAATATAAACAACGCATATGCAAGTGCCCTCACAGAAAACTATCCCTTTTTTGACACTCAATGTGATTGCAAATTTAGCTTTGGGACTATGCAAACACACTCACTCTCACAAAAGATGTTCATGCATAATGACCAATACCATATGCTTACCTCTATACTCAGGACTCAGATTTTCAACTAACTGGACTAGGATTTTAGGACATTCGTAGGGGGATTTAGTATGACATTTTGGAAAAATTATGACTAAAAGCCATCCTTGAACTGCATTTTTCATCACTTTCACCTTACCAACTCTAATATTTTCATGTTACTCTCCCTTCTTCCACATTCAAGCTTTTTCGGGTATTTTCTTCTTATTTTTCAGCTTTTGACTCATTGTTACACTTCATTTTTGCTTTTAATGCTCAATGTAACACATTTTTTCTTTTTCTTACACCGAGTTCATGATTTTCTTCTTTTTCTCCTCACCCCCAACTTACCACCTTATTTTTGTGATTTTACCCCTACATCGGCCACCCACAACTTAGGCTTTTAGACTTATTAAGGTACACAATCTCTACTCCTCAAACCAAGGCGACTCTTGGTAGCCAACCTCAATATGGCTTTTTGCCTCGATCAAGGTTCACAATGCTCAATGACAGACAGGGCTAATCTCAAGGTTTTTTACTAGCAAAGGTTAGGCTAATTAGGTGTTTTTGAAATAATTGGTACATGTAAGCCTAAAATATTTGGAACAAGGGATAAAAATTCACTTGGTTGGTATTTTTTTAAGCTAAAGTAGATTAATTAAATAACAAAGTCCTAACATCCCTTCCTAATCTATTTAATCTACTATCTAACTTAGATTAACAAGGCAAGTTCTGAGTTAGCACAAAATGCACGAATCTAGCAAAATAAGCTCACACTTGCATTACATTACATACATTATCAACAAGAGACTCATAGGTCATGCTTTATTTCTCAATTACCCTGACATATCAGAACAAATATTGCCAAACACCTAAATATGCATGGTTGCCATTTAACTACTAATTAAAAAAAAAATTTGGTGGGTACCATTTTTCAAAACAAAATATAAAAAACATGTTATATGTCATAAGTATTACTAATATATGCTACACATATTATCTCAACATCCTAAACATGCTAGTTCAATAGAAATTAAATATCCTCGAGGAAAAAGAACACAGGCAAGAAAACCTCGAGATCAAATTTTGTGGTTGTTATGGACCATAAGCTACTCAGACTTCACTAAGACCTATAACTACCCACAACAAAGAATTGTGCATTGACCCAATGTACTAAATCAAGTAAAAATAGAATAAGTAGGGGTCAAAAACATACCTCGGTGTCCAAGCGCCATGGTCCACGTTGGGTTTCCTCCGAAGAACACCTGATTTATTATTGCGGCAGGACATAGAGATCATGAGTACTCAGACTTCCTCAAGAACCCCTTCTGCAACCATCTTGATTCTTCCATATTTACAAGGTATGGCTTGACTCTTTGGCCATTTACTT
Organism: Solanum ossicruentum; assembly: GCA_025774065.1. Classification (NCBI taxonomy): domain Eukaryota; kingdom Viridiplantae; phylum Streptophyta; class Magnoliopsida; order Solanales; family Solanaceae; genus Solanum; species Solanum ossicruentum. Next base: position 5,181 of record JAOTQR010079619.1, read on the forward strand.
TGAAAGTCCTCCATTTTGTCTCTCCAATTCATTGGCCCCATGATCAAAGACGTGTGCTACCCGAAAGGGTCCCAAACCCGAAAGGGACCCAACCATCTGGATTGGAGCTTCCTAAGGAACAAATTTTGTTTGGAATTGAAGAGTTCCACCAAGTCCCCTGGTGTGAATTGGCGGTTTTCTATGTGGTGCTCATGTTGTATTTTCATTTTTTTCTTATACAAGGCTGAGCTCTCATATTACATCATTCTAATCTAGATTCAACTTCTTCAATACCCACATTGCTTTATGCTCAAGTTTCACTCCCAAATGACATGTCTTCCCAGAGACAAGTCAATATGGAGACATGCCTATAGGGGTCTTGAATGTAGTCCTGTATGACCATAATGCATCATCCAGCTTCCGTGACCAATCTGATCGGTTTGAATTCACAGTCTTAGATAAAATTTATTTAATTTCCCTATTTGACACTTCCACTTACACACTCTTTAGGGGATGATAAGCGTCGCCACCCTATCTTTTAGTACATACTTTTCAAGAAGAGCTTTAAAAAGTGTATAGTAGAAGTGAGAACCTCCATCACCAATGATAGCTCGAGGAGTACAAAATCTCGACAAGATGTTCTTCTTCAGGAATGTTATGACACTTTGACCCTTATTGTTAGGTAGAGCCACGGCCTCCACCCACTTTGATACATAATACACAACAACTAAGATATATTTGCTTCCATGTGATCTAACAAATGGTCCCAAGAAATCTATTCCCCACACATCAAACAACTTAATCACCAAAATAGGATTTAGAGAGAGCTCATGCTTGCGAGTAATCCCACCTTCTCTTTGGCACCTTCCACAAGCTTTGGCATAGTCATTGGCATCTTGGTGGATTGTGGGCTAACAATACCCACATTGTAAAATCTTATGGGCTATTCAAATCCCACTATGCTGTCCACCCATCAATGACAAGTGGGATGCCTGAAGTATGCTCATCATATCGACCTTAGGAAGGCAGAGATGAATAATCCCATTAGCACATACACAGAATAAATATGGGCCATCCCAAAAGAACTTTCTCACATGATGCATAAACTTCTTATGTCAATATGTGTTTAAGTCCGGTGGCGCGATATTACTCATCAAGTAATTTGCATAATATGCAAACCAAGGTATCAGATCATGCGATACAACCAACACTCTCTCATCAGGGAAGGAATCATTTATCTCTAATCCATCATCAAATTTCATCATTGCACTATTTTCTAATCTGGATAGGTGATCTATAACCTGATTTGTGTCCCTTTTCTGTCAATGTCATCAAAGTTAAACTCTTGTAAGAGAAGCACCTATCTCACCAACCTTGCGTTTGCATCTTTTTTAGCTATCAAATATTTGAGTGTTGAGTGGTCTGTATGCACCACTACTTTGGTTGCCAATAGATATGATCCAAACTTTTTGAATATGAAGACCAATGTGAGTAACTATTATTCTGTGATAGTCTAATTCTTTTGGGCCATATTTAGAGTTCTACTATCATAGTATATAGGATGTAATATCTTCTCTTTGCGCTATCCCAATACCACACCTAGAGCTACTGCACTTGCATCACACATGATTTTAAAGGGCTTACCACTCTGGAGCAACAATAATTAGTGTTGAGATCAACTGCTTCTTTAACTCTTCAAAGTCTTGCATACATGTATCATCAAATATAAACTTAGCATCTTTCTCCAATAATTTGCACAATGGGAATGAAATTTTAGAGAAGTCTTTTATGAAGCTTAGATAGAACCCTACATGTCCCACATAACTCCTCACACCCTTTATAGAGATGGGTGGTGGAAACTTCTCAATCACCTCAACTTTACCTCTGTCGACCTCAATGCCTTTGCTAGATATCTTGTGTCCCAAAACAATACCATTTTTCACCATGAAATAACACTTTTTTGATTTTACCATAGATGACTTTCTGCCCATCTTTCCGACACGTCATTTAGGTATGCCAAGAAATCCTCAAATGAGTTTCCAACCACACTAAAGTCATCCATGTCGACTTCAATAGTACTCTCTACCATGTCTGAGAAGACGAACATCATGCATCTCTTAAATGTTGTTGGGGTATTACACAACCCAAATGGCATTATCTTAAATGCGAAGGTTCCGTAGGGGCATGTAAATGTGGATTTTCCTGGTCCTCTATAGTTATGATTATCTAATTTCAACCAGAATACCCATCATGAAAATAGTACCACCCCTTTTCTGCTAGTCTATCAAGTTATCTGATCTATTAAAGGCATAGAAAAGTGATCCTTCGCTACCGAGGCATTGAGCTTTTTGTAATCCATGCACACCCTCCATCTTGTGAAAGCCTCATTGGGATCAATTTTTTGTTAGCATTAGGTTCCACTATGATAACCCTTTTTTTGGAACACATTGCACTAGACTCACCCATTCACTATTGGCGATTAGGTAAATTACTCATGCATCTAACCATTTAATTATCTCTTTGATGCTTAATACATGGCTTGTAGTCCCTGACTAACTATAATTTGTGTGCACATACCCCAGGAGGGATACCAATAATGTTTGCAATAGTCTATCCGATGGGCTTCTTAAATTGTTTGAGCACTATACAAGGGCATCCTCTTGCTTATCATTTAAATCTATAGCTATTATGATCGCTAAAGTATTGTTGTCTCCCAAAAATGCATATTTGAAATGTGCTAGAAGTGCTTTCAATTCTAACACCGATGGGTCTTCTATGGAGGGATTTGTGGCTGTTAACTCCCGATTCTGCAAGTCTAGCTCTAGTTTAGTTTGGCGTCTAGGGCCAAAAGACACCCCTAAACCATTTACAGTCTCCTCATAGTATGGGATACCATCACTGTCAAAGTTCATTAATACTACCTCCAAAGTGTCAACACCTAATCTTATCTTAAGTGGTGCCTCTGGCTCAACATCATCAACAGTCTCCATAAATGGAACCACTCTCACATTATTGTCATTCCTTGCATGTTTACAAACATTGAACATGACCTCGTTGTTCCCAAATCTGAACTTTACCAGAGCCTTCTCCATATCCACCAAGGTGCGACTGGTAGCGAAGAAAGGCCTTCCCAAAATAATAGGAACTTCACAATCAACCTCACAATAAAAGAACATAAAATATGTAGGGAATATTAATTTTTCCACTTTTACTAACACATCATAGAGTATCCCTACAAGATTCTTCATAGTTTGATTCTCCATTAACATCCACATAGTATAGGGGCTCCCAATCCAAGCTTCTTATAAACCACAAGAGGCATCAAATTGATACTTGCCCCCAAATAATATAACTCCCTTGCGAATGTCATATCTCCTATAATGCAAGGTATTGTGAAAGCACTTGGGTCTTTATCTTTTGAGCCAAGAACTTAGTAGTAGTGGCACTGCAATGTTTATGGTCTTGAGAAAGCTCTTCACACACCGTGCACTTTTTGGTAACCAAATCCTTCATATTTTACATAACCTGGTATTTTCTCCAAAGCTTCAATAAGAGGAATGTTGATGGATAGTTGCTTTAGCATAGATAGAAAGTGTTTGAACTTGCCTTCTTCCTCCATCTTTTTAAGTCATTGAGGGAAATGAGGAGGACTTGGGATGGGCTTATACTTCTATGTCTCTTTAGGTACCTTACTCACCCTATGTTTGACACAATCATCTCCTTCAACCACATCCTTATCTGCAACTATCTTCTCATGAACATCTTTTACCTAAACCAGCATAGGAGGATCAATGGTGCGCTTGCCTCCCCTAGTAGTAACTGCCTTACATTGCTCATTCATTCTTTGAGTTTTGAATTGTGTTGCTAGGCAATGTACCCTTTTGACGCTGGTTCAACTCAGGTGACACATGACCAAAGTATTACTTAAGCTATTTAATAGCCATAGAATAAGGCTCTATCTTTTGATTTATGCTTGAAATATCAGACTTCATGCCCCTTAGAGTTTAATTTTGTGTCTCGACCTTCTTCAACAAATGGTCAAACATCTGGTCAATTCTGGAATTACTTGTACTGGCATCTCGGTTATGTGGTAGCATATAAGGACTATTTTTGGAACCATTTCTTTGAACCCAATCAGCTTCTAGACCCCTATTCGTCTCATAATAACCATCTCGATTGTTTCAATAAGATCCATCTCTCCCATAGTTCCGACCTTGGTTTTCTTGAACTTGGTGCCAATATTCTTGATTGGACCCTTGGGCATTGGTCCGTAAAACCCTCGTCTAATTATTCATAAAACAAGCATCCTACTTAAAATAAGACTCCTCATACATAGGCGCATGTGGATGTTATTGAACCACCACATTTACTCTTTCCTCATTCTACTTGATCATAACATCCATCCTTATACGAAGTTGAGCAAGTTGTAGCATAATCTCTTCATTGGTCTTGGCATGATCTGAACCAACATTCACAGCACATAAACTCCACATAGAAGCTCTATCCCAGTGTCCTCATGTAAGAATCGTCTTAAACACTTGCTCTATAAATCTGATAATCCTTGCAAATGGATTATCTAAAACATGCCCCACTATAATGGTGTTGGCATAGGCTTGACTATTCTCATAAAAGGCATGGTTAAAAATCTCCTCTAAGGCATTATCAACTATCTTATGGTTAGCGATGCTCCTCAAATAATTAGTAGCCACTCCCATGTAGTGCTAATTGAATAACCAGGAAGTCGCTCAAACTTGTCAATCTGATCCGTTAACTTGAGCATCTTCGATCTGGGGAAGCACCTCTCCAAAAAGGCCTTCTGATAATCTGCCTAACTAGTGATTAAACTCTCTGGAAGCTCAGATAGCCATAACGCAGCATTGCCTGTAAGAGATAATGGAAAACATAAAGTCCCTCATCATCTATAGACAAATTCTATATCCCCATCACACTCTTACAAATGAATGCCAAATTAAGCAAATGGCTATGTGGATCCTCTGATGGTAAGTTCGCAAGTAGCCCATGATTCTGCAGCATCTGAAGTGACCTACTAGAAATTGTGAACTTTGTGTCAACCGGTAGTGGTGGCAACACAATACCCCTGATCACATCCATAGCCACAGGGTTCAACCTCTACTGATTCCACCAGTAAGCATTGTTATTGAAATACTGCGTCTATGGATTATTCTCCAAAAGAGGTAGGTTTTCAATCCAATCATCATTATTAACATTCTGATTCAAGGCTACACTACCCGCGATGTTAGCATTTTCTGTGGCTATTCTTCTTGCGATTTTTTAGATCTCTGGATAAAATGGAGTTAAAGGGATTGCCTTGACTCCTAGTATTGGGCATACACTACTAGCATACCATGCAAAGAAAAAAATAAAAACAAAAACAAAAGTAAAATACAATAGAACTAAGGATTAATACTTGAATTACAATTACTAGTGAATTCAATTAAGTCTAGCCATATTCCCCAGCAATGACACCCTAATCTTTGATCACGCCCAAGTTATACCTATCTTTTGGAGGATGAAGTGGTTGTTCTCAGATATAAAACCTAACAAAGGTTAGGGACAACTCCCATATAGAATATGGAGACTCACAACAAATTCACCCAAACGCAATTCAAGTAATTAACAACTTAATTCCTTGAAAGGGGGAGGGGTTGCAATGTTCAACAAGAAAATAAACTAAACTAACTATCACAAGAGACAATCAAGAACAGAGAGCAACTTGGATATTGTGTTCCCCATGATTCACAAACTCAATATCCCCAATAAACCAATTCTCAACTAGTGTATAACATGTAGGACTGTAATTTTAGTTCACCAAGCCATTTGGTCAATGGTGAGAGGTGAATTTCACTATGTGACTTGACCTATCTCTATTACGTACAATACTAACCATTACCCATAGTCCCAGTCAGGCTCCTCTTAGCCTAATTCAATTGATTAAACGATAACACCTAATCTAATCCTGTTAATCAATCTCTTTTTCAATTCATTACCACATGGATCGTGAAGGTAACACTATGCAAGTTTTAATATTGGCCACCACTAGAAAACATGCTAAATGAAGGGAATTGATTAATACATACAAATAACCATACCAAGAATTGTAAATTCTCCAGGCTTATTTGGTTAGATCTTTATGGTTCCCACAACCCTAAGTTATGGATTTAGCTACTCATACTATGGGTGGATGAAGAAATTAGGAATTGAGAAACATAATTAAATACTTACCCAATTGAATTGAGGAAAAAGCAAATCCATGATTAATTGAGAATCACAAGATCTGAAGATCCAATTAATTCACAAGTGTATTCTCCTCAAAAAATTGAGGTCTCCAAGTACAAAACCCTAAAAGTACTTTCTAATAATGTTCTCTATTGTACTACCCTAAAAATTGATCTAAACGTTTGTATTAATTACAATTAAGTGCTCAAAAATAGAAAAATTGGTCGACGACTTTCTAAGATAGGTCCTTACGACTCATAAAGTGATTTACAAGTCGTAATAGGTGTCTCGTACTTTGCTTCTTGAATCTTGGACTTCACTGCCATGAATCAACTTTATGAATAATAGACTAATTAATGACTTGGATTGCACTCTCATAGACTTCATCTGCATCAACTAGTCCTTCACTCGAAATCTTCAAGAAACCTCTCTGTATGACTCGTATAGAGATCTCATATAGCTGAAATTTAGAAATCATACTTCATTGGAATTTGTCAATAAACCCTCCTCTATGACTCGCAGAGTACCCTATGATTCGCACAGGCTCTTGTAAGTCACCAAAAACCAAAAAGGTCTTCAATTTTTCCCTAAAGTCATGCCAACCTGCTTCCTTGCAAAACTAAACACAAAAACACACAAAAATCATAAATATCGCATTGGGAACACACAAAATCCTATGTGTTAGGTATCAGAACTGCTATATTTTTACAGCACATCAACATCCAAACCCTAGCTTTTAGGACTAGGTTTGATAGACCACTTTATGAATCATAAAGTATTTTATGGCTCTTAAAGTTGGTCGTATAGACCTCAACACTTAGCAAAATTTTTAGGGAGCTTATTTGGGGTCCACGAGCCCTATTCACGACTAGTAGTTTGATGTGTGACTCATAAAGTTAGCTGGACTGAAGTGCATAATTATTCGGCTCA